>BJKM01001027.1:110000-242253 GCA_015082035.1 Chaenogobius annularis | reverse complement strand
AAGAAAGTATTTGTTTTGCAGCTTGTTTTAGTGACTTTTTGAAAGGTTCTTAGTCGTCAGCACATGCACAGCTCCGTTGCGTCCATAAACTGTGAGAATACAAACCGCATACGGCTGACAGAGGCCTCGATGTTTGTCCGTTTGCGGCTCGGAACCTAGCGCATACAGGAGCCTTCAGATTTAGCCAAATCACGGCCAAATCACGTCAAAATCACACCGAAACTTCATTGTGAACTTGTGAAATGACCAGCAGAGGGCGCTCGGACTGCATCTGCGGGCGCATTAAGGGCTAAAATCAATGGTAAGTGAGATTCAAAGTGTCTATGTGAGTGGAGGCGATCAGAAGTGTGAAATGATAATCTGATGTGCGCACTTTAAAAACGCTGAAGAGCGTCATGGATTGTAACAAAATGGCGGGCAAGTGCAGAAATATTAAAACAGAAATACTCCAATAGCTCCAAAAAGTCCAGTTTCTTAATGTTATAGAACAAGAACAGTCCGTTATCCTCTTGTGATACAATTGTACAGAGATTTGGATATTTTTTACGCACAATATTTCACTTCAGAACAGATCTGGACGTGGCCTCGGCGTGACAGAGTGCGCGTAGCGTCGTTGTCAGGTCATTCGGGCTGATCTGGTGTGAAAGTCTTAATAAACACCATCTGCTGCGGTGGGGTTGATCTTTACCTCCCCTGCTGGAGACACGAGTCCCGCTGATGGACCACCGCTGAGACTCGGGGATTTACACGCAGGCAATATGTTCCCGACGCCGCGGAACGGCGCAGGATATTCTGCGGACCACTCTGAAAGCTGACAAGATCTCTCCAAACCATTATGTGTGCGTATAATCTGACACGAACCGCAAACTACGACGTTTCATGCACCGAAGTTCAACAGGAAACTGCGTATTTGTGTGTAAAAAAAAGGGATTTAACTCCATTCTGCTAAATCATGATAATCCCAATGAGTTGTCCGACCTGTAGGGGGCACTTTAAACACATTTCTGCTGGAATTACATCCTATTTTCTCATTACTAACCAAATATTGCAGATATTCCTTTGAGTTCCTGCCTTCAATCAGACTGTTTTCAACCATCACAATCTAGAAAATGATTTGGAACGATGAAAGCGTGTCGAAAGCCGTCGCTGCTCTGACGAGGAGCCAGCGAGGAGCTCTGGAAGAGGCTCCCAAAAAAAAAACGTGACGACGGCTCCACAATCGGAACGCACGGGGAAACAAAGAGAACGGCTGTCAAAACACACACACACACACACACACACGGGATCGCTCCGTCACACGAGAACACCGAGGACATTTGAAAACCATTTTGTTCTAAAGCCACGTTTCATTTCACGAATAAATATAAAGAAACAACATGTTGCACTCTCTTTCATGCCACACAGATTGAGGGTTGCAACTAGGGATTATTTTAGTCAACAACTCTTTTTTTAAATACATTATCAGCCAATTAAAAGGTGGAAATATGCTAATTGAAGGCTTCATGATGGAGAATATTTACAAATAAAGTGTATTACTAATGAAAATCAGAAATCATTTATTCTTTTTTTAGACATTTTGATAAAAAAATGCCACTGTCTTTGTACGTGTTTTAGTAATGCACAGTCACGATCTTTTTCTGACCCGCCCACCTGACCCATTTGGCGCTGTAAATCAAAGTGCCTCTGTTCGGGATGAAGTGTCGCTCTGGGCAGGTAAACACACAACACGGGTGACGCTTACGGCGCTGGCGTTTACTCGACAATACGAAGGCGCGTTTGTTGTACCCGACCCAAACGCACCCGCTCTACTTCTTTGAGCAGTCCGACCCGCCTGAACCCGCGGCAAACCCCTTCATGCCATTGCTGTAAAGAAATATATCCCCAACTCTATTACAATGAGTTAGCACAATAACTACAGAGTTTTGTGGAAAATAACAAAATGCTTTACCAACAAAATTGCCCATCCAGAACTGAACCAGAATTAAACTAGGACTAGACTAGAACCAACTAGGTCTGAACCAGGACCAAACCAGAAACAAAACAGGTCTAAAGCAGAATCAAACAGGGACTAAACCAGTATTTCATTTTTTTAAATATTTTGAAGATGGTTGTGGGCCGGATTAAATCACTTGGAGGGCCTGATTCGGCCCCCGGGCCTGATTTGGCCCCCGGGCCTGCTGTTGAATAGCCCTGGTGTATAGTCCAGATAATGTTTACGGTTATCAAAAGACTCTAATGTAGTGTCAGTGTGTCGTAGCTTTAGATTTGTGTCCAGACAAGGTTATTAAAGGAAGTAAAACTAATTCTAAACATGAGGCACATCAAAAATACACCACAGAACTCAAATACGAAAGTGAAATGAAGTAGCTCTGGTTTGATTGCAGTTTTACGCATTCATTAAAGCATTCCATTATCATTGTCTTCTTATTTCCGTTGCAGATTGCGGCGGCAGGTGCCACGTTAGCGCTCACGTTGGACTCGCTCTGCCCTTTTTGAGGATCAGATGACGCAAACTGTGCGGTTGCCAGGACCAAACACACACTCTCCTCCTGTCCCTGCTGGGTTGCCAGATTGGGTCGAAGCCAGGATCACAGCAGACATCTCTCCTCCAGGCCGGATGTCCAGGCAGGATGTCCAGCTCAAAACATTTGGTTTAGAGCAAAATCTGCACAAGACTTTCATGTATTTAGGGACTTTAAGCACGTAAATTAAGTAGTAAATGATCAAATATTCACCAAAAAGTAGTAGTAAATATATCTCTATGGTACACATTTCTTCACATCGCGTCTGAACAGCACAAAGAGATGTTTTCCATAAAAAAATTTATCAATGTTGTTGTTTTTTGGACTTAATTGTTCCTGTAGGGAACACGGCCGTGTGCGTTTGGCCCATCCTTCATCCGGCGCCTCGGGGGCGGAACCTGTCAGGAGCAGCAACCGCAGCAACCGCAGAGACCGGGGCGACCGAAGCGACCGCAGTGCAGCGCCTCGGGACTTGTCTCCAGAAGCAGGGAGGAACATGCAAACGCCGAGCAGTAGGAGGTCCCGCACGGTCTCGGGAACGTAACCCAAGAGCCAGTTCTATCTGTCGCAGTCGAAACGCATTCAATAAACTACATTCAACTCCAAACACTAGAATAAAACACAAGCGGCGCAGAACATCTAAAGAAACAAAATCACAAAACAATCAAAACAAAAAATAGTCTCGTCAACAGTCTGAACATAAGGTTTGATAGCCGTTTTTTCCTGTCGCCAACAGTACGCTCCAGACGTATCCATCTATTGTGTATGGCAGGAGTTTTGAGGCCCAAATACATACAGCGATTCTTACTTCGAGTGGAATGGCGATGTCAAAAACAGCCTGCAGCTCTCAGTATGTCTCCCAGTATGTCTGAGCAACAGCACAGTCCCAAAACACGTGGTGACGACGGGTTACACTTGGCAACCGCAGTTTCTCCGACCCCGACTGTTTACTTGCTTCTTCTTTCATATGTCAGCAATCAAGAAAATATTTAGAAGACTTTTATATTTGCGCTTTGACTTTCGCCTCTCACTGCTAAAGCTCCAACTGCTGTGGTATCTGTTATCGGCATAAGCTCTATTGCGGAACATTCCAGGCAAAACAAGAACATCAACTCCGCTGACAGCCGGGGCCGTGACCATCAGACAGAGACAAGCCTTCCCCGAGTTCCCCTGAACCTCCCAAATCTTTCAAAAGAAACATGCAAAAAACATCAGACGAAATTACCGACGAGTAAAATGCCTCAAAGGGACGGCCCGCGTTTAACTACTGGAATTAAAGAGTGTGTGGTATTTTAAAAGCTCGGCGCCTGAAGCAGCAGAGAGAAGCTTGACCTCGCTCACCTTTAAAACTATCTCCACGGAAGGTCGTGTGTGGCATACTTTAACGAGCCGCGAACAAATTAGCCGTCAATAAAAACGTCTCTTTATTGCCAGTAAGAAGAAAGTGGAAAAGGACAAGCGGAAGATGAACTAAGCCTTTAAAAATGTATGTATGCATGTATTTTATGAGGTTATTAATGAACAATATTGAGTACTCAAGAGAAGCGACGTAACAATAACCAAAATATCGTGATGTCCTATCGTCAAAAGTCTCCAAACGATATATTCAATTATGCAGACGACACTCAAATCTATGTTTCCATGACGACAGGTGAATATGGACCAGTGGATTCACTCTGTCACTGCATCCAACAGATCAGTGTGTGGATGCAAAACAACTTTCTCCAGCTGAACTCAGACAAGACTGAAATCATGGTCTTTGGCCCACAGAAACAAAGAGAAATTGTAAACTGTCACCTCCAGAGTCTCGCTCTAAAACCTACAAATCAAGTTAGAAATCTGGGGGTAATAATGGACTCAGACTTGAACTTTAACAGCCACGTCAGATCAATCACATCAGCAGCTTTTTACCATCTAAAAAACGTTGCCAAAATCAAAAGTCTAGTGTCTAAACCAGACCTGGAGAGACTTATCCATGCGTTTGTCTCTAGTAGATTAGACTACTGTAACGGCCTGCTCACTGGCCTCTCCAAACGAGCTGTAAAACAGCTGCAGTACATCCAGAACGCTGCTGCTCGGGTCCTGACTAGAACCAGGAAGTACCATCACATTAGTCCTGTGCTCAGGTCTCTGCACTGCCCCCTGTGGCTCAGAGAATAGACTTCAAAGCAGCTCTGCTTGTATACAAGTCTCTCCATGGCCTAGCACCAAAGTACATCTCGGACATGTTAGTGCCATATGAAACCATCTCGGACTCTGAGGACCTCAGGGACCGGCCTCCTGCTGGTGCCAGAGTCAGGACTAAACATGGGGAATGTGCGTTTCAGTTTTTATGCAGCTAAAATCTGGAACAGTCTTCCTGAGGATGTGAGACAGGTTCTACTCTGGCAATGTTCAAATCTAAGCTAAAAACTGTTTTGTTTAACTGTGCATGTGACTGAAATGATCTTATTTGCACTCTTCTCTTTTATGTCTTGAACTATTCTGTCTTGTTTGTTTCCTGTTGTGTGAAGCACTTTGCCTTTGTGTACAAATGTGCTCTACAAATAAACTCGCCTTGCCTTTGGATTATTATGACCGAAACGATTGTAACGTGTTGTCCAGTAAAAAGGGCGGCCATTTCCTTCACGAAATCGCGAGAAATATCGTACCGCCGAAGAAACTCGATCGCATTCGCCGTTTTTTGACGAAATATCCAAACAAACGCTGAACTTCATCGTCATCCGTTTGGAATTGGCCCCCGCGAACGACAACAATCACGACTTTTGCGGTTGAACAACGGCGCTGCTTTTCTTTCAGCTTTCTTCGTCTTTCGTTCCATGTGACAAATCTTCAGCGCGACGACCATTTAGAACATCCCCCCCCGATCCTCCGTCCTCCGGTCCAGTTTCGTCTGCGAGTTCGCCGGAGTTCGCTGACCTTTGAAAACGACTCGTCTCCTCACCGCGAGCGCTTCATAAAGACGGATGAAACTCGTGATCGTTTCCGAAGCCGAGCGGGAGTCCGAACGCCGCGGCGCTAAGTGGCGATATGAGTCCCACCGCGATGAAACGTCTCCCGAAGAGTTAGCGCCGTGATGTATGAGCCGACATTCAACAATACAACACTTTAGAGCGGTAATGTGCGGTAAGTTCTTTTGTATTCCAACTGCAGAATGTTGTCCTTTTGTCAGTGTGTTATGTTGACACGCCAAACAGCACAAAGCAGCCCTCCTGTCTCATTCAATACATGAAATAAACTAAACTAAGTATTTTCTGCATAACCTAACCTAATGTATGTGTCTGGCAAAATCTAATGTAAAGACTTCTAATTCTTTGTATTTTGAATGTGTTGGGTGTTTTCGATGAAGTCAAACCCGGAGAAGCGAATTATATTAAAAATGTACATGATTCGATCCAAAGTGCAGTCTGTCCCTCACAAGGGTTTGAACCAGTCCACTGAGAAGCTCCACTGAGCAGCTCCACTGAGAGCAGCTCCACTGAGAGCAGCTCCACTGAGCAGCTCCACTGAGCAGCTCCACGGAGCAGCTCCACGGAGCAGCTCACGGAGCAGCTCCACTGAGCAGCTCCACTGAGCAGCTCCACTGAGCAGAGTTACTGCTGTAAACACTGCGGCGCTGACGGCACTGAGACGCCAGCGTCATGGAAACTGTGCGACACTGACTGAAGTGCTTCACGGTCTGTTAGAAAACTGGGCTCAGGCTTTGCAGTTGTTGTTGTTTTTTTTAACCTGTGGCAAAGTCACGCTCGGCTGTTTCTTGTGGCAATTATTTTCTCGGTTGCACGTGTGATATAGATTTTTTTTTAAGCTATAAAAACACATGTAATGTTGTGTTCGGGGCAGTGACTGTCTAAAATATAACACGTAAGTAAGCTAACGTTTATTAGCATAGCCACTAGCATTAGCCAGCTGCTAACGACCTGAAACAAACAGCTCAGCCTCAGTCTGGAGTGATCTCTGTAAATCCACTGGTCCGTCGTGGCCAAAGGAGCACAGTTCTGGACAAACGGGGTCTTTGGGGATGTGACAGAAGAGGAAGAATCCATCAGGACCATCAGGACCATCAGGACCACCATAACCATCTGAGCTATCAGAACCATCAGAACCATCAGGACCATCAGGACCATCAGAACCATCAGGACCACCATAAGCATCTGAGCTATCAGAACCATTAGAACCATCAGGACCATCAAAACCATCAGGACCATCAGGACCATCAAAACATTAGAACCATCAGGACCACCAGAACCATCTGAGCTATCAGAACATTCATCAGGACCATCAAACCATCAGGACCATCAGGACATCAAACCATTAGAACATCAGGACCACCAGAACATCTGAGCTATCAGAACCATCTAAACCATTAGAACATCAGACCATCAAACCATCAGGACCATCAGGACATCAGGACCATCAAAACCATTAGAAGCCATCAGGACCACCAGAACCATCAGGACCACCAGAACCATCAGGACCAAACATCAGGACCATCAGGACCATCAGGACCATCAGAACCATCAGAACCATCAGGAACCATCAAAACCATCAGGACCATCTAAACCATTAGAACCATCAGGACCATCAAACCATCAGGACCATCAGGACCACAGAACCATCAGGACCATCAGGACCACCAGGACCACAGGCATCAGGACCATCAGGACCACCAGAATATCAGACATCAGGACAGAACCACCAGAACTATCAGGACCATCAGGACCACAGACCACCAGAACCATCAGGACCATCAGGACCATCAGGACCACCAGAACCATTAGGACCAGCAGGACCATCAGGACCATCAGGAACATCAGGAACATTTTTGCTTGTGCCTTACCGATGATGTCGAACCACCACTGGCGCTGCGTCTCCGTCAGGATGATCCCGACCATGTGATTGACGTGTTCGGTTTCCATGACGGCGAAGTTGAACTGCGGCTCCTCAAACGCGATTGGCTCAGAGACGCGGGGCGGGACTGAAATCCACGCGATGTCTAGGCGCGCCGTGTTGGAGCGACCGGCTTGCCCTGGTCCGTGGCTTTAATCTGGAAGAATTAACATAGAGATTACATTTAGAGGTGCGCGAGCGGGAGAGACACAAGGTCACACGGCGATGTGACATGGAGGTTTGATTAATTAGGACTCAGATGGAGATGTTCAAGATGTGAGAACAAAGGACAGGCCACATACATTTCAATCTCCTACTTACAACTGCAACTAATGATTATTTTAGTAGTCGACTTGTCAACTGATTACTTCTGTGCCACATTCACCAACACAAAGGTAAAAATAGGCCGATTAGAAGCTTCTAGATATAGAATATTTACAAAGAAAGTGTGTTATTAATTTACATTTTAAGATTCATTTACGCTCCAATGACAATGGTGATGGGGGTGCTAAAGCAGTTTTGAGGGGAAAAATTATAGCCATAGCGTCTGCAAAAATGCTAGAGGAAATTAAAAAGACAAGAGAAGTTAATGATGTTAAGAAATAGCTAAGAAAATGTGAGATGTGCTAAGTCTCTATTACAACAGAGATTCTGACGCTCAATAGTACTTCCTGGTTGAAATTAAGGTATAAATGAAAATAAATCAATCATAAAACAAATTGTATATTACATTTTTATAAAAAGTAAAAAAGTTTATAAAAAGACAAAGGTAATTGCCAAGGACAGATTGAGTCTTTAAACTTTAAAAAGGCAAACAATGTTTTCACTTGAATGTAAAACGTGGACGTTAAGGCTGTGATCCGGCCGAGTGAGGTTTATGGGAGCAGGGCGGACGGGGCATCAGAGGTAATGACTGGAGCTGAGACCACACACCACCACCACCACACACCGCACACACACACACTGACACTGACGCACACACACACACTGACGGGTACAGATCAGGTCTACGTGCAGAAGCAGTTGACTCGGGAAAATCCCCAACGATGGCTGAAAATCTGAATTTCTAGTGTTGTAGTTAGAACATTAGAAAAGATATTATAACGTCTAAGAAAACGAGCAAAATACTGGTCTAAAGCGGGACTAAAGCGGACTAAAGACTGGGACTAAAGCGGGACTAAAGCGGGACTAAAGCGGGTAAAGCGGGACTAAAGCGGGACTAAAGCGGGACTAAAGCGGGACTAAAGCGGGACTAAAGCGGGACTAAAGCGGGACTAAAGTGGGACTAAAGCGGGACTAAAGCGGGTCTAAAGCGGGTCTAAAGCGGGACTAAAGCGGGTAAAGGGACTAAAGCGGGGATCGTAAAGAAGCGGACTAAAGCGGGACTAAAGCGGGACTGAAAGGGGACTAAAGCGGGACTAAAGTGGGACTAAAGCGGGACTAAAGCGGGTCTAAAGCGGGTCTAAAGCGGGACTAAAGCGGGACTAAAGCGGGACTAAAGCGGGACTAAAGCGGGACTAAAGCGGGACTAAAGCGGGACTAAAGCGGGACTAAAGCGGACTAAAGTGGGACTAAAGCAGGTCTTGAGCAGGTCTAAAGCAGGTCTAAAGCAGGTCTAAAGCAGGTCTAAAGCAGGTCTTGAGCAGGCCTAAACCAGGTCTAAGCAGCTAAAGGCCTAAACCAGACTAACAAACCAGGTCTAAAGCAGGTCTAAAGCAGGACTAAAGCAGGCCTAAACCAGGACTAAAGCAGGTCTAAAGCAGGTCTAAAGCAGGACTAAAGCAGGCCTAAACCAGGACTAAAGCAGGTCTTAAAGCAGGCCTAAAGCAGGTCTAAAGCAGGTCTAAAGCAGGACTAAAGCAGGTCTTGAGCAGCCTAAACCAGGACTAAAGCAGGTCTAAAGCAGGACTAAAGCAGGACTAAAGCAGGACTAAAGCAGGTCTAAAGCAGGTCTAAAGCAGGACTTAAAGCAGGACTAAAGCAGGACTAAAGCAGGTCTAAAGCAGGTCTTGAGCAGGACTAAAGCAGGTCTAAAGCAGGTCTGAAGCAGGTCTAAAGCAGGACTAAAAGCAGGACTAAAGCAGGTCCAAAGCAGGTCTTGAGCAGGACTAAAACAGGTCTGAAGCAGGTCTTGAGCAGGTCTAAAGCAGGTCTGAAGCAGGTCCAAAGCAGGTCTAAAAGGACTAAAGCAGGTCTGACTAAAGCAGGTCTGAACAAGTCCAAAGCAGCGGTCTAAAGCAGGTCTGAAGCAGGTCTTGAGCAGGTCTGAAAGCAGGTCTGAAGCAGGTCTGAAGCTGAAGCCCTTTGACACCAGTTGTAGCCTCTAAATCGCACACACTGAAGACATTTTAAAGCCTGGAGTAACGGACGTGTCTCTGCAAAGAAAGACCTCCGAACAGACTCGACGCTCTGAGCAGGCTCATTCTTTCTGAAGGGCTTTCCTTGGGTGTAATTTGCCTTGTCTGCTTCACAAAGGCGTCGCTGACATGCGTGAGGTGAGGGCAGGTGCGGCTGCGGTGCGTTTGAGAAGATTAAGCACGCTTAATTTACCCTCTTTAGCTCCGGCCGCTTTAGAAACAACACTTCTTTACAAGAGACCACCGACTGGCGCTGAAAGAGGAGAATTTGGTCTGGTTCTTTACACACCGGGTTTATGGACATAAGGAAGGACCTGAGCACTGCAGAAAAATAACTGCATGAATTTGAAAAGGTTTGGTAAATTAGTAAGTCTAGATTTGAGTATTTTTATTTAATAAATTTTTTATTTCATTTTGTGGCTCCAAATTTCCTTTTTTTTTTTTTTTTTTTTTTACACCATTTAATTTTAGTTTCAGTTTTTATATACAAATAAAACACAAACAGAACAAAATACAAACCAGAGAGTACAAATCAAAAGAAAAACACAAGTAGACATCGACTCAATACAAATAGAAACAAAATCACGGCATGAAAGAATTCAAATTCCCAATAATAAAGTCCCAATAAGTCCAAAGTCTATCAAATTTGTCCATTTCCAAGGGTTGAAATGTTTTTTTATTTTTTTTGTTTTTTTTGGCCTACGAAGTGCATTTATTAGAAAAAAAATTTAAAATTAATAGTCAAAAGAAATATCAAGAAACAAGTGAAAAATTCAGTTAAATCAAGATCAACAAAAATTGGGTAAAAAAAAAAAATCTTTTCTATTTATAAATCAATTAATTTGAAGATAACAATTGAGATTAACAAAATACAACAGAATTTAAATGTGCCTTGATTTTTTTTTTAAATTTATGTTAAGTTTATGTTTATTTTATATTATTATTTACGCTCTCTGGTTGTTTTATGTTGTTCTGTTCTGTGTTCATCTGTTTGTTTAAAAAAAAAGAAAGAAAAAAGAAATGAAAAGGAGATGAAAAATAAATAAATAGAAATAATAACATTAATTAAAAAAAATATATATATAAAAAAAAAAATCAAAACAAAATACATAAAAGAATATATATATAAAAAAAGACCATAAGCCCTCAAATGTCCCCTACAAACGGGGTGGACTTACTGTGAGGATGCTGTAGTTCCCGGGGCCAAAGTCTCCGTGCACAAACACTTCTCCGCTCTCGGCGTCGATGTCGAAGCTGTCGCTGAAGTCGCCGTGCAGTCGGTAGGTCACGGCCGCGTTCTGCCCCTCGTCGTCGTCGCGGGCGACCAGCCGACACACCCGCTGTTTGCCCGCCGCCTGCTGCTGCTCCGGGAGCTTCACCTGGAACAGCTTGTCCGTGAACTTGGGGCGATTGTCGTTGGCGTCCAGAACTCGGATCACGACGGTGGCGGTGGATCTCAGAGGAGGAACGCCGTTATCGGACACTATCACCTGGAGACGGAGACGTTTGAGATGAACTGAGGCATTGTGAGAAAATGTAAGCATCAAGGTGGAAAAAACACAATAAAACATGACTTCAGCATTCACACGGAATGAGAGATTATTATGATTATGATTATTGTGACTATTATTATTATTATTATGATTATTATTATGATTATTATTATTATGATTATGATTATTGTGATTATTATTATTATTATTATTATTATGATTATGATTATTGTGATTATTATTATTATTATTATTATTATTATGATTATTATTATTATTATTATTATGATTATGATTATCATTATTATTATTATGATTATTATGATTATTATTATTATTATTATTGTGTTTATTATTATTATTGTGGGTATTATGATAAATATGATTATTGTGATTATTGTGATTATTATTATTATTATTGTGGGTATTATGATGAGCTTAATATGATCATTATGATTATTGTTGTTATTATTATTATTATTATGCTTATTGTAATTATTGTGATTATTATTAGTAGTATTATTATTGTGGTTATTATGATAAATATGATTATTGTGATTATTGTGATTATTATTATTATTATTATGATGATTATTATTATTATTATTATTATGATTATTATTATTATGATTATTATTATTGTGATTATTATTATTATTATTATTATTATTATGATTATTGTGTTTATTATTATTATTATTGTGGGTATTATGATAAATATGATTATTGTGATTATTGTGATTATTATTATTATTATTGTGGGTATTATGATGAGCTTAACATGATCATTATGATTATTGTTGTTATTATTATTATTATTATTATGCTTATTGTAATTATTGTGATTATTATTAGTAGTATTATTATTGTGGTTATTATGATAAATATGATTATTGTGATTATTGTGATTATTATTATTATTGTGGTTATCATGCTGTGATTATTATGATAAATATGATTATTGTGATTATTATGGTTGTTATTGGGGTTATTACAATATTATTATTATTATATTATTATTATTATTATTATTATTATTAGTGGATTATTATTATTATTATTATTATTATTATTGTGGTTATTTATTATGTTATTGTCGTTATTATATTATATGATTATTCTGATTATTGTGATTATTATGACTATTATGATTAGTATGATTATGATAATTAGACCTGGGTATTAAACTTGTAAATACCAAGTAGAATTTCGTTAATAATAAAATGGACATTTACAACGAAAACCAAACTGAAAGCGAACCATTTAAGAGCCACTTCGAACACAGAGTAATTCTTATTTCTTTCTTAATAAAAGTTAATTGCCTCATAACTTTAAACGCTAATATTAAAAAGTTTCATCTTTCAGCCTTTAGAAGACAAACAAGCAGCGATAAAAGTTAATCAAAGACGTAGTAAAAAGCCTTATTAGAGCGTAAGCATGGAAACACATTCAAGAGCCTGTTTTATAAACTAACTGCAAGTTTGTTGGGTTTAATGTAATAATTGAAGACACTTTGTACGTCAGATAAAACCATAAGGGACTAAATACTTATGATCATTATTATTTATTGTGTGTTGTGTCTTGAAGCTTTGATAAAGAGCAGTGTCGGGTTGGAAAATGCTGAATAAATAGAATAAAATAGAATAAAACTGGCTTCAGAGTGTGTTTGTGCTAATCTATTATTATTAGTATTATTATTATTATTATTATGACTTTTTAGATTATTAACCAAATACATGTTGAAATATGTCGACCGGCGAGTTTTAGATGGAAAGTATTTATAGATAAAACATATTACTGACGAATGTTGTATTATTTTGTGACGTTTTGATTGAATAAAGCCAGTGTGTTTGTTATAAACAGGTCTTTCTGAGTCTGTATAGTGCAGATAACGATAGCCACGTGTATTCACAGTATTTCAAACAGGAACCGATTCCTTTTCCTGTCCGTTTCCTTCCTCCACGTTTTCTCTCATTCACGACGCACAACTGCGACTGCGTTCGGGCGGTCGGTGGTGTGTATCGCGCCTCACCTCGACGCTGTGCTCGGGTTTATCCTCTCGGTCCAAAGCCGCGTGTGTGCCGATCACGCCTGCAGAGGGAAGAGCACAAACACACCGGGGTGAGGAACGAGGACGAGGCAGAAGACAAACGGCAATCGAGAAGCTGCAACTGGAAACAGAGTCGCGGAGTCGTTCGGGGCAAAGCGACGTCTCTTATGATGCAGCTGCCAATCATCTCCACAAACCTGTTGCTATGACTAAAATCAGACGGTAATAAGGTCATAATCCTGACGAGTCGGATCTAGATAATATTCAGAGTCATGTTGACGCAAACATCACCGATCGAGGACTGGACGGAAAAATAACCTTAGGACCCTGACCCTGGAAATGGACACATTTGAAAGACTTTGGGCTAGTTGGGACCATTATTTAAAAAAAATATATAATGAAAAAAATATATATAATGAAAAACATTTATTTTTAAATAAATAAAAATAAATAAATAATAATAATATTAATAATAATAGTAATAACAATAAGTTATTTTTATTACTTTTTTTACAAAGAAATAAAAATAAAAACTAAAAGTTTCATAACAAAAACAGTGGCATTAAACTGTCAAAAAAAGAATATAAATTGTTTTAAATTTAATCAATAATACACTTTATTCATAAAATTCTCTATGCCTTCAGTCAAGAACTGGCTAATCAATTAGTCTAAGGATTATTCTTTCGATGAATCGATTAGAGTTGTTTAGAACGCAGCAGTCACGTGATGAACAGGTTTTTACTAAGTGTGACTCTGATGAAGTGCTAGTGAAGCCGCTTGATGATCTCATCTAATACACTCGATTTACACATTTTCCACGTCATTTTCCTGGAATTACGGCTCAATTTCAGACATAAAACATCTTTTTTCAGCTCATGGCCAGTCAACGATTATTCCATTATTAAATCAGTTGACGATCCTTTCAATAATCGATGAACAGCCCTCGCGGCGCTTCTTCAATCACTGTATTTGACAAATCAAACGGATCTTTCTGAACATGACATTGTTCTGTTCAGCACAAGCGCTGGATCGGTGTTTAAATATAACAGAATGAGCTCTGCAAAGTACAAAATGTTCTGCCAACAAAGGTCCTTCATAGACTCACTCACAGCCCAACGGCAAAAGCATTTTTCCATAACTCAAATGGTTCAGAAACATGAAACATTCGAGATGGTTTGTACAACGAGAACGGCCCTTCATCCGTGCGACTTCAACACTTCGATGACGAGGCTCAGGGCTGTAACAGAGAGGAGTTCAGAGTTCAGAGCAAACGCACAAACGAGAGGAGAGGAGCTGTCCGTCAGAGAGGAGGAGCTGTCCCAGAGAGGAGGAGCTGTTCGTCAGAGAGGAGGAGCTGTCCGTCAGAGAGGAGGAGCTGTCCGTCAGAGAGGAGGTCAGAGAGGAGGAGCTGTCCGTCAGAGAGGAGGGGCTGTCCGTCAGAGAGGAGGAGCTGTCCGTCAAACGCATGGAAATATGCTTGGACTGCAGAGGTTAAGTCCTGTTTAAGTGCACGGTTTGATCACGGACTTTTCCTGCAGATTTATGTTCCGCTAATTGGTTTAGTCCCGGTTTAGTCCCGGTTTAGTCCCGGTTTAGTCCCGGTTTAGTCCCGGTTTAGTCCCGGTTTAGTCCGGGCTTGCCCTCATGCAAAAAGAATAATGTTTACTTATTATTTAGTCCTGATTTAAAACCAGGAGTAATTAGGTCTAAACCCGGTCTAAATGAGTCCAGGTTTGGTTTAGGGTGCGTTCAAGTTTGTACTTGTTTGGTCCCGGTTTGATCCCAGTTTAATTCTGATGTAGACCGGATTTAGACCGGGTTTAGACCTGGTTTAGACCTGGTTTAGACCTGGTTTAGACCTGGTTTAGACCTGGTTTAGACCTGGTTTAGAGATGGTTTAGACCTGGTTTAGAGATGGTTTAGACCTGGTTTAGAGATGTTTAGACCTGGTTAGACCTGGTTTAGACCTGGTTCCTGGTTTTAGTCTGGTTAGACCTGGTTTAGACCTGGTTTAGACCTGGTTTAGACCTGGTTTAGACCTGGTTTAGACTGGTTTAGACCTGGTTTAGACCTGGTTTAGTTTTGTTTAGACCTGTTTAGACCTGACCTTTAGACCTGGTTTAGACCTGGTTTAGACCTGGTTTAGACCTGGTTTAGACCTTGGTTTAGACCTGGTTTAGACCTGGTTTAGACCTGGTTTAGACCTGGTTTAGACCTGGTTTAGACCTGTTTAGACCTGGTTTTAGACCTGGTTTAGACCCTTTAGACCTGGTTTAGACCTGGTTTTAGACCTGGTTTAGACCTGCTTTAGACCTGGTTTACCTGGTTAGACCTGGTTTAGGGTTTAGACCTGGTTTAGACCTGGTTTAGACCTGGTTTAGACCTGGGTTTAGACCTGTTTAGACTGGTTTAGACCTGGTTTAGACCTGGTTTAGAGTTTAGACCTGGTTTAGACCTGGTTTAGACCTGGTTTAAGACCTGGTTTAGGTTTAGACCTGTTTAGGTTTGAACTGTTTAGACTGGTTTCTGGTTTAGACCTGGTTTAGACCTGTTTAGACCTGGTTTAGACTGGTTTAGACCTGGTTTAGACCTGGTTTAGACCTGTTTAGACCTGGTTTAGACCTGGTTTTAGACCTTGGTTTGACCTGTTTAGACCTGGTTAGACCTGGTTTAGTTTAACCTGGTTTTAGACCTGGTTTAGACCTGGTTTAGACCTGGTTTAGACCTGGTTTAGACCTGGTTTAGACCTGGGTTTGGACCTGGTTTAGACCTGGTTTAGACCTGGTTTAGACTGGTTTAGACCTGTTTAGACCTGGTTTGACCTGGTTTAGACCTGGTTTAGACCTGTTTAGACCTGGTTTAGACCTGGTTTAGTTTACCTGGTTTAGACCTGGTTTAGACCTGGTTTAGACCTGGTTTAGACCTGGTTTAGACCTGGTTTAGACCTGCTTTAGACCTGGTTTAGACCTGGTTTAGACCTGGTTTAGACCTGTTTTAGACCTGGTTTAGACCTGGTTTAGACCTGGTTTAGACCTGGTTTTAGACCTGGTTTAGACCTGGTTTAGACCTGGTTTAGACCTGGTTTAGACCTTTAGGACCTGTTTAGACCTGGTTTTAGACCTGGTTTAGACCTGTTTAGACCTGGTTTAGACCTGGTTTAGACCTGGTTTAGACCTGCTTTAGACCTGGTTTAGACCTGGTTTTAGACCTGTTTAGACCTGGTTTAGACCTGGTTTAGACCTGGTTTAGACCTGGTTTAGACCTGGTTTAGACCTGGTTTAGACCTGGTTTAGATTAGACCTGGTTTAGACCTGGTTTAGACCTGGTTTAGACCTGGTTTAGACCCTGTTTAGACCTGGTTTTAGACCTGGTTTTAGACCTGGTTTAGACCTGGTTTAGACCTGGTTTAGACCTGGTTTAGACCTGGTTTAGACCTGGTTTAGACCTGGTTTAGACCTGCTTTAGACCTGGTTTAGACCTGGACCTGGTTTAGACCTGGTTTAGTTTAGACCTGGTTTAGACCTGGTTTAGACCTGGTTTAGACCTGGTTTAGACCTGGTTTTAGACCTGGTTTAGACCTGTTTAGACCTGTTTAGACCTGGTTTAGACCTGGTTTAGACCTGCTTTAGACCTGGTTTAGACCTGGTTTAGACCTGGTTTAGACCTGCTTTAGACCTGGTTTAGACCTGTTTAGACCTGGTTTAGACCTGGTTTAGACCTGGTTTAGACCTGTTTTAGGACCTGGTTTAGACCTGGTTTAGACCTGGTTTAGACCTGGTTTAGACCTGGTTTAGACCTGGTTTAGACCTGGTTTAGACCTGGTTTAGACCTGGTTTAGACCTGGTTTAGACCTGGTTTAGACCTGGTTTAGACCTGCTTTAGACCTGGTTTTAGACCTGGTTTAGACCTGGTTTAGACCTGGTTTAGACCTGGTTTAGACTGGTTTAGACCTGGTTTAGTTTAGACCTGGTTTAGACCTGGTTTAGACCTGGTTTAGACTGGTTTAGACCTGTGGTTTAGACCTGGTTAGACCCCTGGTTTAGACCTGGTTTAGACCTGGTTTAGACCTGGTTTAGACCTGGTTTGGTTTAGACCTGGTTTAGACTGGTTTAGACCTGGTTTAGACCTTTAGACCCTTTAGACCTGGTTTTAGACCTGGTTTAGACCTGGTTTAGACCTGGTTTAGACCTGGTTTAGACCTGGTTTAGACCTGGTTTAGACCTGGTTTAGACCTGGTTTAGACCTGGTTTAGACCTGGTTTAGACCTGGTTTAGACCTGGTTTAGACCTGGTTTAGACCTGGTTTAGACTGGTTTAGACCTAGCTGGTTTAGACCTGGTTTAGACCTGGTTTAGACCTGGTTTAGACCTGTTTAGTTTTAGACCTGGTTTATAGACCTGGTTTAGACCTGGTTTAGACCTGGTTTTAGACCTGGTTTAGACCTGTTTAGACCTGGTTAGACCTGGTTAGACCTGGTTTAGACCTGGTTTAGACCTGTTTAGACCTGGTTTAGACCTGCTTTAGACCCTTTGCTTTAGACCTGGTTTAGACCTGGTTTAGACCTGTTTAGACCTGGTTTTAGACCTGGTTTTTTTAGAACCTGACCTTTAGACCTGGTTTAGACCTGGTTTAGACCTGGTTTTAGACCTGGTTTAGGAGACCTGGTTTAGACCTGGTTTAGACCTGGTTTAGACCTGGTTTGGACCTAGTTTAGACCTGGTTTAGACCTGGTTTAGACCTGGTTTAGACCTGTTTAGACCTGGTTTAGACCTGGTTTTTTTAGACCTAGTTTAGACCTGGTTTAGACCTGATTAGGACCTGGTTTAGACCTGGTTTAGACCTGGTTTGGGACCTGGTTTGGACATGGTTTAGTCCTGCTTTAGACCTGGTTTGGACCTGGTTTTGACCTGGTTTAGACTGGGTTTAGACCTGATTTAGACCTGGTTTAGACCTGATTGGACCTGGTTTAGACCTGGTTTAGACCTGATTAGGACCTGGTTTAGACCTGGTTTAGACCTTGGCCGCGCACGCCAAGAATGCAACAACACTTTGAACGCTCCTAAAACCGCAGGTAGTTTGGATCTGAGCGGTAAGCGACAACAGTTGAGGCTCACACATGACATCACTGCTCACTGTCGTTAGAGGCCCTGTAATTAAGAGTTATGTCTCAATTTCCTGGGTTTTGAGAAGACTATATTATGTAAGCCAAATGTAGTCACTTCAATCGAGATGAAAAGAAAACATTTCGAATGAAAAAACACTAAATAAGTCCGATTATTCACTGGCAGATGAAGCCACGTATTTCAAGGACGTTTTTGTGTTTGTCTGGTTTTAAGAAGGTGTCATTTTACAGTGTTGGAGGTTAAAGTTCAGAGCCTGAATCAGAGCCCGGATCTGAGCCCGGATCAGAGCCCGGATCAGAGCCCGGATCTCAGAGCCCGGATCTGAGCCGGATCAGAGCCCGGATCTGAGCCCGGATCTGAGCCCGGATCTGAGCCCGGATCCTGGATTAGTCGATGCTTTTAAAAGAGCTCCAAACTGTTCTTGGAGTTCAGAACTTTTCATGGAGCTCAGAACTGTTCGTGGAGCTCAGAACTTTTCATGGAGCTCAGAACTTTTCATGGAGCTCAGAACTGTCCGTGGAGCTCAGAACTTTTCATGGAGCTCAGAACTTTTCATGGAGCTCAGAACTGTCCGTGGAGCTCAGAACTGGAGTCCGTGGAGCTCAGAACTTTTCATGGAGCTCAGAACTGTTCGTGGAGCTCAGAACTGTTCGTGGAGCTCAGAACTTTTCATGGAGCTCAGAACTGTTCGTGGAGCTCAAAATGTTCATGGAGCTCAAAATGTTCATGGAGCACAGAACTGTTCGTGGAGCTCAAAATGTTCGTGGAGCTCAAAATGTTCGTGGAGCACAGAACTGTTCGTGGAGCTCAGAACTGTTCGTGGAGCTCAGAACTGTTTGTGGAGCTCAGAACTGTTTGTGGAGCTCAGAACTGTTGGTGGAGCTCAAACTGTCCTGGAGCTCAGAACTGTTCGTGGAGCTCAGAACTGTTCGTGGAGCTCAGACTGTTCGTGGACTCAGTTCGTGGAGCTCAGAACTGTTCGTGCTCAGAGCTCAGAACTGTCCGTGGAGCTCAGAACTGTTCGTGGAGCTCAGAACTGTTGGTGGAGCTCAGAACTGTCCGTGGAGCTCAGAACTGTTGGTGGAGCTCAGAACTGTCCGTGGAGCTCAAACATAATAATAATTAAAAGCAGCATTTTTTATAAAAGGATGTCATCTTGACACTAAATCATGTCTCTCGCATGACCATGTGGTCTCAAACCAGCTCTGATGAAGACCAAGAACTGCAGCATGTTTAAGATCTATGACAGGGCTATTCAACATCAGGCCCGGGGGCCAAATCATGCCCTCCAAGTGATTTAATCCGGCCCACAACAACACCTAGTTAAATGGTTTAATCTGGGTTAGCACTAGTTTAGACCTGGTTTGGTCTTGTTTAACTCTGCTTCAGACCTGTTTTGATTAAGGGTCAGTCCTGGGTCCGATCTGGTTGGTCCGAGTCTAGTCTTAGTTTAATTCTGGCTCAGTTTTGGATGGACAATTTTGCCAAGCAGTGTGAATAAAGCATTCTGTTCATTATTTCTCACAAAGATCGGATCCATCGGTTATCGATTGTGAAAACTCATTTACTGAAACATCAACAACAACAAACAACAACAAACAACAACATCATTCTTCACCACAACTTTCCTCTGTAAACTCCTTCTGACGACACTTTAACCCTTCTTTTCTTCTCATTTCCTCCTGCACTCGTGTTCTCTCTGGTCCTGCCCGGTCCTGGTTCATTCATTCATAGTTTCATGTTTGTTTTCGGTTTCTTTTATGCTCCTGAAAGCTGGATTTATGGCCGTTAACACAGCTGTTCAAAGACGGCGGGTTTCGTCACCGTTAGTCACCGGCTCCTGTCCGGACACGAGCGCCTCTGCAGGTCGACCGGCGCCGTCACGCCCCCCCCGCGCCGAGTCCGCCCGGGCGCGGCGCTGGGCAGAACCGCGCCAACGCACTCGTGTTACTGCCTGAAACTATCTTAGGCCATTAGATATTGTTCAAAATAAATGTTAAAACTATTTGATCATGTTCACACTTAAGTCATAAACTGAGCCCATTTCAGACCTGATGTGGACTTGGTTTGGTCCTGTTCTAGTCCAGGTTTAGTCCGGGTTTAGTCCTGGTTTAGTCCAGGTTTAGTCCTGGTTTAGTCCTGGTTTAGTCCTGGTTTAGTCCTGGTTTAGTCCTGGTTTAGTCCTGGTAAACTGATATTATTCCAAACTTACTGTTGTGAGAATGAAGTGAAATCTACTCTCAGAAGTAAAAGTACAAGTTCTTGGACTCCAAAGCCTTTGGTCACTTTGGATGAACGATGAGTTCTGTGGAGGAGGAAATCCTGTAAGTGCAGAGCAAAGTGGACCCAAAGTGGATCCAAAGTGGACCCAAAGTGGATCCCAAAGTGGGTCCAAAGTGGATCCCAAAGTGGATCCCAAAGTGGGTCCAAAGTGGATCCCAAAGTGGACCCAAAGTGGATCCCAAAGTGGACCCCAAAGTTGACCCCAAAGTTGACCCCAAAGTTGACCCCCCCAAAGTGGACCCCAAAGTGGACCCCAAAGTGGACCCAAAGTGGATCCCAAAGTGGACCCAAAGTGGGACCCAAAGTGGATCCCAAAGTGGATCACAGTGGACCCAAAGTGGTCCAAAGTTGATCCCAAAGTTGACCCCAAAGTGGATCACAATGGACCCAAAGTGGATCCCAAAGTGGACCTCAAAGTGGACCCAAAGTGGATCCCAAAGTGGATCCCAGTGGACCCAAAGTGGACCCAAAGTTGGACCCCATAAGTGGATCCCAAAGTGGATCACAGTGGACCCAAAGTGGATCCCACCCAAAGTGAACCCAAAGTGGATCCCAAAGTGAACCCAAAGTGGATCCCAAAGTGGACCCCAAAGCCGCGTTCAGAAGGTGTTTCCAAATTCACACGATTGCGATTTCATTTCACGTTCTCTCGGGCCGAGGAACATGTGTGTGAACATCTGCAGAACGTTCAAACACCAAGAACATGACAGAACTACATCAGTGTTGGCAACGCTCACTTTAGCTCTGCCAGACACTTTGATTTATTCAAAGTCTCCTTGTCGAGAAGGAGGGTCTGAGGACAGAGAGAGGGGGTCTGAGGGGAGAGGGGGGTCTGAGGAGAGGAGGGTCTGAGGGGAGAAGAGAAGGGTCTGAGGGGAGGAGGGTCTGAGGGGAGAAGAGGAGGGTCTGGAGAGGAGGGTCTGAGGACAGAGGAGGAGGGTCTGAGGACAGAGGAGGGGGGTCTGAGGACAGAGGAGGAGGGTCTGAGGACAGAGAAGGAGGGTCTGAGGACAGAGGAGGAGGGTCTGAGGACAGAGAGGGGGTCTGAGGACAGAGGAGGAGGGTCTGAGGACAGAGGAGGGTCTGAGGAGGGTCTGAGGAGAGAGGAGGGTCTGAGGACAGAGAAGGAGGGTCTGAGGACAGAGAAGGAGGGTCTGAGGACAGAGGAGGAGGGTCTGAGGACAAGAGGAGGAGGGTCTGAGGACAGAGAGGAGGGTCTGAGGACAGAGGAGGAGGGTCTGAGGACAGAGGAGGAGGCGTCTGGGACAGAGAAAGGAGAAGGAGGGTCTGAGGACAGAGGAGGAGGGTCTGAGGACAGAGGAGGAGGGTCTGAGGACAGAGAAGGAGGGTCTGAGGACAGAGGAGGTCTGCTCCTCCACATCAGGAGAAGCAGCTGGGGGTCTGCTTCAGAGCCCAGTGTGAAGGTGGTCCACGCCCGTCCCACTCACACACAGGACAGACCGGTGGACTTTCCCGATCACATTTTTGTCCCTGAAATGCACCAATCGAACGCACTGTACGAGTCCAAACATCATGCCACGTTCTCCTCCTGGAACCGTTTTGAAGATAACATCAAGCTCAACAAAGGAGCCACTCAGACGTCTTCGTCAGAGATACGACGGCAGCAATAACAGAAGCTCAAGTGAACGCGGAGACTCCAAAACACTTAGTCTCCAGTTACCTTCGGCTGTGCATCGATTGTCAAGAGTTACGCGTCATATTTACTGTCTTCAGTGGAACCAAACATCTGACGGACATGGACCAGTGAACTTGGCATTCCGCGGACAAACGTAAAGGTGTTTTCTATTGGTTGTAATTCAGCCCTGGGCTCAACGTGTGCTTGTCCAGGGCGTGTCTCGTCGAGCATTTAAAACAGACTGCACGCCACTTAAAACAATAAGATCAGTACTTGTATAAACCAAGGGAAAGTCACACGTGAATTAAGGTAGAACATGATCTCAATGACTTGCTTTGTCTGGATAGTTTGATGATAATAAGTGGTTATAGTCGTTTTAAAAAGATGACATCATTAGCTTTTTGAGTGAAAGATAATTCAACTAGCCAAAAGTAGAATTAGCATGCTAACTTTGCCCACACAACAAGGGTTAGACTGATAGAAGCAAACAAAGGTTACTTTATTCAGCTAATACTGAAGTAGACGTAAAATAGTGACCTGAATATAACAGTAAAAAGTACTACTTGAAACTACTACTCAAATTTATTTCTGACAATTTTAGACAGTTAATGTCATGCAAAACATTAAATAATGCACAGATTTAGGATTTTCCAAATAGACAAGAAATTGCAGAGGGAAATTACAAAGACAAACCTAGCTTGCGCCGACATGCTAATGTCAGCGTGTAGTCGCATTGAATGCAATCTGATGGCAATAAAGTTCAGGATTACTCTTGAACCGAGTGTTTTTTTGAGGCTCAGAGGGAGATGACTTGGCAAACAGGAGTCATCGAACAAGCGCCAACGAAATACGACAGTGTTAGAACATGAATCTCAACCTTTCTAAGCCGTACCTGTCTTGGGGTCCACACTGAAGTAGGTCCGGTGGGCCTCCAGCATGTCGTACGTGAGCCGGCCCTCGGAGGAGCTGTCCACGTCTTTGGCCCGGACCTGGACCACGGACTGGACCTGCGCCGCGTTTTCCGGGACGGATCCGAAGTACATGGGCTGGCTGAGCTCCGGGGCGTTGTCGTTCACGTCCGTCACCTCAACGAAGACGTGACACCAGGAGACGAGCGGTTCAGTGCCCAGATCTGTGGCGTACACCGACAGCCAGTAGTGGGGAGTGGTCTCTCTGTCCACGGGCTTTGTGGAGCGGATCTCACCTGGGGACCAACGCAAACGAGATGTTCACAACAAAGAATACCATCAAACGTGCACACTAGGGGCGCAACTAATGATTATTTTGGATTTTCTCTGCTATTAGTGAAACGATTACCTCGATTGTATGTCAATGTTTCTCTTAAAATATCTGGATAGGGTTTCGTTAGCTTAAACCTGTCGTGAGTGGGCCCCAGTGGTCAGTCCGCAGTCCAGACAGTATTTTACCCACGGAGCGCACCGTAAAAGCCAGCTGCTCGTGTTCGGCTGACGGGGGGCTACTGCTCTCACAAAGGTAGAATCAGGTGGCGATTTTTGAC
This sequence comes from Chaenogobius annularis, assembly GCA_015082035.1. Taxonomy (NCBI): domain Eukaryota; kingdom Metazoa; phylum Chordata; class Actinopteri; order Gobiiformes; family Gobiidae; genus Chaenogobius; species Chaenogobius annularis. The sequence goes on along the minus strand of BJKM01001027.1, from coordinate 218,381 downwards.
TTTCAAATTGCTGGAACGATTCCCAATCAGAGAAATTAAAAGTGAAAAGGAAAACAAATCCCTTTCTTGTGGGCTAATAAACCTAAGAGTCATCATTAGCTAACAGTACAAAGTTCAGAACTGGAAAACATGGTTCTAGTAGCGACATGTTTGATCCCGCTGCCACGCCTCGGGAATTAACAGCATTCTCCTTTAATGTCCCAAACGCCCAAACAAATAGACCTCTGTTTTTCTGGAAAAGCGTGGATCTGTGCCAGAAACGGCGAGCGTTTGAATGGACTTTTACCAATCGCTGTTGAGCAATGTCTCCCCAAAGACAATTCCAAACAGACAGTGTATTTGTAAACACCTTTTCCTTACATTTTTAGCCTGGTGACATAATATTTGCAATTTTTTTACCTGCTTTGCTAATGTAATCTACCCAGTCATAAACTTTACATATTTGTTTGCTTAACTTATGCCACCAATTTAGCCGTAACTTATCCACGCACCCGACGGATCGTGTGGCAGGCGAGCTCGGGCTTGGCCTGAGGGGCCGTCTTTAAAAGTGAAGATTTATTTCAGCGCGGTCCAGCATGACAGCACATCCCCCTGAACTGATCTTATCTCAGCTCACGAGTGCAATATGAGGCTAAAGGGTACGCGCTAGGAAACCCTGAGGAGGTCCCCCGATTTGGAGAACGAGGAAATGTCAAGTTGTACAACCCTCCGAGCGTGTCCCGTCCCATCGCCGGCTTCAAAAGGGAGAAAAAGAAAATGACGACTGTAAAAACAATCGCTCGGGCGTGTTGTTATTTCAAAGGATTTCTTATTAATCTGGAGAGAACTTTTGACCCGCGAATACGACTGGCACTGGTTACGAATCGTTTGAATTTCAAGCCGTTTGTCAAAAAGGTAAAAATTGTTTCAAGCAAAAAGCTTTTAGACATCAATCTCTTTAAAAAAAAAAGGCAATGTGACCTGGGGTTGACTCTGTTTCATGAATACAGAGAGCGAAATACTTTGGTGTTGGTAACGTTAATAAAACAATGATGTATGTTGCAAGAGACGGTGTTAAAAGTACTGATCTGAACTGTTATTATTTATAGCAATGGTTCTCAAACTTGAAATATACAATCACCAAACAGACAATCACATGGTAACAAATTTACATAACTTAACTAGCAAATTGCACCAATGTTTAGTAAGTTATACCCCCAAACCGTTAACTTGGCCTGGCGGTGAAACCCGTTTGTTTAATGCCACGCTGACGACAATCAGATGAACTTGAATTAAAAAGATGTTTTCTTTACCTGATTCTTCATCGACGGTGAAGCGTCCCAGTCCGGAGCCGTCGTTTATGTGGTACCTCACGACCCCATCTCGCCCCAGATCTTTGTCCGAAGCCGTTACCGTCACGACAGCGGTCCCGGCGGGCGCGTCCTCCGCCATGGCCGCGTTGTACGCGAACTCCGAAAACACCGGCCGGTGCAGGTTCTCGTTCACGTCCAGCACCTCGATCTCCACGTAGCACGATGACGAAAGCGACCTGGGGAGTCCGTGGTCCACTGCTCGAACGGTAAGGTTGTAAGACGGCCTCCTTTCGAAATCCAGTTCCCTCTCCAAAGTCAGAGCACCGGTGCTAGAATCTAGATGGAATATCCCGTTTTCCGTGTTTTTAAGGTTGTACGTAACACGTCCGCCGTTGCCTAGATCCAAATCGACACTCTCCAACCAAATAAGAAGCGTTCCCACCGGGACATCCTCTGGCACTTTGATTCTGTACACTTTTGGGCTGAATTTAGGCGGGTTGTCATTAATATCTTGAACGACGACAACCAAATCTAGTATGGAGAACAGTTGCGGTCCGACTTTCGCTTGGTCTCTTGCTTCAATTTTCAAGTCGTGCCTTGGCAAAGTTTCTCGGTCCAAGCGGCTTGTTACGGAAATTTCTCCGGTAGGTTTGTCAATCGTAAACGAGTCGGTAGATGTCAGAAGAGTGTACTGTACATTCCCATTGGTTTCGCTGTCAAGATCAATTGCTCGAGCAGTAAAAATGACTGAATCGACCTCGATGTTTTCAGGAATTCTTACAACAAATCTAGGTTGGCTGAAGACGGGCGGATTGTCGTTGACGTCCAATACATTCACCGCAATCAGCTTCCACGCTAATTTCGGTGGCAGTCCCAGATCTGAAACTGTAATGTTCAAAATGTAAAATTCTTTATTCTCACGATCTAGAGGGCAAAACAGCTTCAAGTCGCCAGAAAATGTGTCAATGACAAAACATCCGTCTTCGTTGCCGCTGGAAATTGCGTAGACAAGTTTCCCGTTCAGTCCCGTGTCGCCGTCAGTAGCTTTGAACCGCACAATAGTTGAATTTAAAGGGTAATCTTCTATCAAATCAATGGATCCCGGTATGCTGAGGTTAAACTTAGGGGAATGTCTGTTTGTAATGTATTTGTCAGAGAACGTGTCCTCTTCTTGGCTGGTTAAAATGGGTTTGATGGACTCTATTAGCTTGTCCGTAACTTGCTGTAAAATGCCAGTTTCTTGACAGTTAAAAGTCGGTTCCTCTCCTCGATTTGTGACGGTAACTCTGACAACGGAAGGGTCCGATTGGTGTTTTCCATCCGTGGCAATCACTCTCAAATTAAAAGCATTCGAATTCGACGGTATTGGCTTGCTCAGCTTGATGGCACCCAACGAATCTGTTGCGAAGATACCGAGCTCGTTGCCTGAATCGATTACGTATTTCAGTTGCTGTAGCTCGTCTGAGTCAATGGCAGATAGTTTGACAATCGTCCGCTCTACCGGTAAGTCCAGAGGAATCGTTGTATTGCAGTCTACCCTTTCAAACAACGGTACATTGTCATTAATATTGTGTAGGGTGATAGTCACAGGGCATTCGTGAACTTGACTAAACGGACTCCCACTATCCGATGCCCAAACTCTAAGGTGATACTGTCTTTTCATTAACTCGTAGTCTAAATTTTCAGAGGTTGATATGACGCCTGTGAACGGGTCTATTGCGAACGGGACCGGGCTCGTGTTCGCAATCGAATAGGTCACCAAGCCATTCTTGCCCAAGTCTTTATCGACGGCGGCGACTTTTAAAACGCTGCTACCGACCGGGCTATTCTCATCCAGCGTGGCTTGATACGAACTCTTGACAAACTGCGGCGCGTTATCATTCTCGTCCGTTATCTCGACCACAATATGGGTTCCCACGCCGCCGTTATTGGCGATGACGTCAAACTCATAGCGTCGCTTTGTTTCGAAATCGAAATAATCCTCCGTTACGACGATGCCCGTTCTGGGGTTGATCTTGAATTTGGTCGAATCCTGGTTTGCTTTTATGCTGTATGTGACGTTGTAGGACTCTGGCACGGCAGAAACTTTGACAACGTGTGTTTTTGGTGGTGAAAATTCACTCAAAGCAACGGTGTAAGTGTCCTCCACGAATGTCAACGGCGTGTAATGGACGGGCGGTATGTGGATTTTCGTGATCGAAGATAGCAAACTTGGAAAGCCACTGTCTTTTGCTTGTAGGGACAGATTTAAACCGTGCGGTATCTGCGACCAACTGATTTTCTTAGTGGATATTACTTGAAAGTCATTGCCTTGGACTCCCAAAGGAATTATGTCAAAAAAATTGTGAACATTTCCTTCCGTGATATTCAGAGACTCCACTGGTTTGATCCCCGGTTCAACGTGGACGTCGATAGTAACTTTGCCGTCAGACGAAACCGCAAGCTTTGGCGTTGGCGCAATAACCGGGTGCGTCTTGTTTGCCTTGTGCACATTCACGATCACTTTTGCCACATTGCCAAATTTCTGACCGGAGATCTTCTTGGTCCGGTCTTCCGCAAAAACCGTGAGATCGTATTTGTCGTTCCTGGTGTGGTTCAGCGTCTTGAACAAGCTAACCGTTCCCGTAAACGGATCGACGGCGAACGGATGAGACCGCGTGGTGAAAGAGTAGTAAAACTTGGCGTTGCTTCCCAAATCCGCGTCGGTAGCGCTAACCGTGATCACGCTACTCTGAAGGGGTGAATCTTCGCTAATCGCTACGTAGTAAGACGCCGGGTAGAAAAGCGGCTTCAGGTCGTTAGTGTCTAGAACTTGAACAATCACTTTTGTTTTGGCCTTCAAATCAAAAGTGCTCTCCGTTGCCTCCACCGTGAGGGCGAAGATATCTTGAACCTCCCTGTTTAGAGAGGCGGAGTAGCTAACGCGCGTTTTGATCCTTAGAAACGCAAAATCGCCAACTTTCACCGCTTCGGCTTGGAAAACTTCGCCATCGTCACCAGAAACTATACTGAACTTTATCTCCCATAGAAGATCTGTTAGTTCGATGCCCATTTTGATTGGCGTTTCCACATAGGTACGAGGGGCGGAGTTTTCGAAGATGGAGGTGTTGTAGAGGTGATGGGTGAACCTCAACGGCGAGATGTCTTTGCCTTTTAGAAGGTTTCCATGACACATCGAGAGGTGGAGAAGGAGAAGTGCTAACGTTAGGAGCTTTGTTACGAGGGACGCCATCTTGGAGGTTGCCAAGACCTGAAACGGAAGAGCGAGAAAGAGGCACGTCAATATTTCATGAGCATATTATTGGTGCGATCCCAGGTATGAGAAATGCTTGCCAAGTTGTAATCCAAGTACATCACTGGGACAGCTCGTGGTAGAGACGTTTTGGGGAGATGGTTTCTAGATTAAATGACATCTACAGAGGAGGAATAGTGATCACGTGGGTAGAAGGACGTTGAGACAGAAGGGTTGGTGCGAGATCAAAATCGTTCACGATGTTGAGAAAGTGACACCAAAATCAAAATCATCCAACAGCAATAGAAGTAGGGATGTCCCGATTATCAGGTTAATCGATGATCGTGATTATTCAGGTCACAATATCATCGTGAGAACTTTAAAAATAACAATCGTGACAATTTTAGAAGCAAAATTAAGTATTTTTTTTCCGTTCAATCTGCGTCCAAAAAAATAGACTTAAATGTAAATAACTTTTTTTCCTCTTTATTTCTTTTCCTATCTGTCGTTCACGCAACGTACAATTCTGTAAAGCCGCTCGGAAACTTGAGAAACAGTCACATTTTAGACAAAAAGAAAGAAAGAAAACGGAAGATTTCACTGTTGTTTGGGTCACAATCTCAAAAAATCGTGAATAATCATTAAATCCCTGAATACGAGTGAAAATTTCCTTTCTTTAAATTGTGTTTTTTTTGTGTTTTTTTTGTGCTTAGGTCAAAATGATGAATTATTACCATTGATTGATAAAGAATTAACATAAAACATGAATTAAAAAAAGGGGAATTACGGCCCGTACAGTCAATAAAGTGGCTTCAAGTGACATTTGGACCGTCAGGAAATGTGCTAATAATGCACTGGACACAAGTACATGACACAAAATATCATTGGGATCATTGTCAGCATGCGTACCATCAGCAGATGTATTTACTAAAGAGTATAATCCTCACGACGAGAAAGCCTCTCATCATGAAGACAAAGGAAATCACTACTGTTGCTATCGTCTTGTAGATCTGCAGAAAACCCAACCTCAAATCAGTCTTTTCTCCAGCGAGTTACACAATAGATTTAGTGTAAATGGGAGCGTGGGTAAAGCGCGAGCCGACGTCGGGTCTCGACTTGTCGCGAACGCACAGCGGTTCGTTGTTTCGGAGCACGAGGCGGAGCTTTTGCGGAATCTGAAGTAACATTAGACGCCGAGAAAGTGTATGTGCGTAACTTTGTGTGGTCGGTTTGGAGAGATTCTGATGCCAAGACTCAACTGAAATGTCGTTTCATGGGCTAAAGCAGGACTAAAGCAGGACTAAAGCAGGACTAAAGCAGGGCTACACCAGGACTAAAGCAGGACTAAAGCAGGACTAAAGCAGGACTAAAGCAGGACTAAGCAGGGCTAAAGCAGGGCTAAAGCAGGACTAAAGCAGGACTAAAGCAGGGCTAAAGCAGGCTAAAGCAGGACAAAGCAGGACTAAAGCAGGGCTACACCAGGACTAAAGCAGGACTAAAGCAGGACTAAAGCAGGACTAAAGCAGGGCTAAAGCAGGGCTAAAGCAGGACTAAACCAGGGTTAAACCAGGATAAAACAGGACTAAACCAGGGTTAAACCAGGTCTAAACCAGGATTACCACTGATTCAATTGGCACTGCACTAAAAATATTGTTTGAATACATTTTTAAAAGTTTTTTTGCACACATACAGATTATCATACAGAAGTTATAAAGCGTGAGCGTTCATAATTCGAGAAAACCATTTGTAAAGAGAAGAAAAGAGCAAGAACAGACAGACATTTTGACGTTCCCAAACATGACCCGTACTTATTCATAACACAGGGGCAAATCCTGGCCCCTTTCACGTCTGAAGTGGTCCATGCTAAGCTTCTGTTAGCGCAGGATGGAGGGCTTTGCAGGGCTGAGACTGTGGGCGGTGGAGGTCTGATCCACAACTAATCGGACCAAAAGTGGTTTTCTAATCAGCGGGAAGACGATCTCGTATTGTGGATTCAGTCTTATGGGAGTTCAAAAGACACGGCTGTGCGCTGTCTGTGTTTGTTTTAAGTTTAAATAAAGACAGTGAAAGTCCTTAACTAAATGTGAAGCGATTTGAAAAGGCTACAACCAATCACTGCTGAATTTGAAAAGAAAAAAACATTTTAAAAATATATAATCACTTTTTTATAGTATTATGCCAAAATATCCTTAAATAAAAAAATATATATATACACATTTAAAAAGATATAATATAATAATGAGAAAATAATAATAATAATAATAATAGTAATAATAATAATAATAATAATAAGTAATAAATAATAATAATAATAATAATATAATAATAGTAAATTAATAATAGTAATAATAATAGTAATAATAATAAATAATAATATTGAAATGATAATAATAATGTAATAATATATAATAATATAATAATAATAATAATAATAATAATAATAATAAATAATAATAATATATTAATAATGATAACAATAATTATTTAAAACAAAAGTGCATTTTAAAATTTAAGTGCATTTTAAAATTTATTTATTTTTAATTATGGCTAAAAACAGTAAATAGAGGCCTTTAGCGCTACTGTCTGTGCACTCGATATTTAAAATTGTTCATTTATTTGCATTTATTTATTCAGAAAAGTCTCACTAAGATGTATTCACGCGTGTCTCCACAATCTAACCTAATCATTTCTTGCCAGAGTCCGACACGTCGCTTCAGCAAAGATTGAGCCGTCGACAGTAAATGACTCATGGATCGTATTGCTGTGAAAATGGTCTCTTTATAAGCCCATGTCAAATGCAGACTGTTGGAGAGGATGTGGCAGCAGGACGTGTTATGGGAGTGTCCTGTTGTTCACAAGTATTGGACTTAGAGACAAGTTATGACATCACCATTCCAATGGACTTCAGGACTATGTATGTGGGCCTCAGAACTCCTGCCATGGAGACAAGCAGCAGTTATCTCTGGAGCCTCCTCCTGGCGGCAGCGAAAAAGTTTCGTGTGCCATGATTTTCTCTTCTTTTCCTTTATTATCTGCTGGACGTCTACTGTTTTTGATTTGATGTCTGTTTTCTCTCTGGTCGCGTTTTTTCCTTTTCTTTCATTGTGTTCGTTTATGTGTCGTTAAAAAATAAAAAATACTTAAATATCTAAAAAAGAAAGAAAACGATGTATTTTCTGAAAGTCTGAAAAACAGTCCGTCTCCCACTGTAAGCACAGCGGTGTTTATCTTCTGTTCTTCTCAGTTTGATCTGAGGAACATCTTTAACGCCGGTTTAGCACGACCACGATCTTATCACGTCTGATCCAAACCCTCAGCGTCTCCCGTTTCCAGCGGATTTACTCAGACTTTAGCAGAACTCCAAACGAACGCCGCGGCCGACGCCTTCGCGAATGTGCAAACAGTGCATTTTAAACATTTCTGTCCTGTTTTAGAGCGTGGCGTGCGGGCTGAAAGGCTTAGCGCTCGGGTTTATCGGACTCGACGCGTCCTAATCTGCGGTTAAGTGCCTCCTCGGCAAAACGTCTCGCCGAAGTCCAGGAATCCATCGTCAAGTTGGATTGGGCTGAGTGAGATTTAGGGCGGATTTACAAATAAAGGGGGACTAAGTGGGCATCGGTGGTCCCAGAGCGTCACCTAAAACCTTTGTCTTTGTTATTTCCAAATGTGCAAATACGACCAACGCTTTTGCCACTTGTGGAAAAAATACAACTATTTCAACTGAACAATGACATTTTTAGAACAAAGTTAAACCGTCTCAAGTATCAATACAATGAACAGTTTTAGAACCATCTCGAGCTTTATCAAAAGTACAATTGAAAATGTATCTATGTAACAATGTCTGATATTATATATATGATACATGTATTCATAATAATAACAATATAATAATGAATTATATATTATACAAAATAATACATTATTTCATAAATGTAATTTTAAATTTACTCTAAAAAAGAAGAACATTTTGAGGAAATAAATAATGCCTTCTAAACACTGAAATCTGGTGTCGTTTTTTTAGTTAGTTTTCGGATTGAGTTTTGTGTGTGAATGCTGAGGTGTTTTTTTGTTTTTGATGCATTGTTTCTACATTTTGTATATATTTATGTCGTTGATTTAAAAAAAAAAAACAACGTGGACCATACAAACAACGACAACAACGACACACAGTTTCCCGTGGAACGTCTCATGAATGAGACACTCCTCAGCATCCCTGGAGACCTCTCAAACCACCCCATTTTAAATGTGTAGATTTAGAGAGAACATTACAACTGTGAAGCTGCAGTGAAACATAAACGGACTCTTTCACAAAGGTTAAGGAGAAAAACGTCATTCAGACGGACGCACCGCTGAGAATGGTCCATAAAAACAAGGACCGGCTCCTGCTGGTGCAGAGTCAGGCCAAACATCGGACGGCCTCTGCTGGTGCCAGAGTCAGACTAAACATGGACCGGTCCTTGCTGGTCCCAGAGTCAGGATAAAACCTGGACGGCCTCCTGCTGTTCCAGAGTCAGGACTAAAATGGCCGGCCTTCGCTGTGGTGCCAGAGTCAGGACTATGACCGGCCCCCTGCTGGTGCCAGAGTCAGACTAAAACATGGAACCGCCCTCTCTCTGCTGGTGCGCAGAGTCAGGACTAAACATGACCGGCCTCCTGCTGTGCCCAGATCAGGACGTTAAAAATGGACCGGCCCTCCTGCTGGTGAGAGTCAGGTACTGAACATGGGCCTCCTGCTGGCTCGCAGGAGTCAGGACTAAACAGATGGACCGCCTCCTGCTGGTCCAGAGTCAGGACAACCTGAGGCCTCTGCTGGTGCAGAGGTCAGACTAAACATGGACGGCTCCGGCTGGTTGCCAGAGGTCAGCGACTAAACTGGAACCGCCTCCTGCTGGTGCCAGAGTCAGACTAAACCCTGGGCGCTCCTGCTGGTGCAGAGTCAGGACTAAACATGGCGCCTCCTGCTGTGCAGATCAGACTAAACATGGCGGCCTCCTGCTGGTGCCAGACTCATGTTGGACAAAACAGGCGTGATCAAAGGGTTTTCGACTGAAAGCTTCTCTCGAATGCTGAACGCGTTCAGCATTTCATTTAAATCTTCCATTTCCAAACTCATTCTCTCCCTTGTATTTGCGATTTTGAAATCTGTCGCTCGGCGCACGTGTCGCACATGCCGCCCTACGCCCCTCTCCGCCGCGGCCCTCTGCCCTCTACCGCGGCCTACCCCTTCGCGCGGCCCCTATGCCCTCTCCACCTCCGTTCTCTGCTCTCTTTCTCAGGTTTTTCCAGGGCGTTTTTCTCACAGTTTTTTCACATTTTGCTCCACACTTGTCTGATAAACACCGCAGATTGGCCTTATCGCTTTCGTACTTCAGCGTCTTCACGCAAATCACAAAAGCATGCTGATGAGCCCGCTCAGCGCATTATCACCAACCGACGACAAAGCCTGCCGAGTCGCGTTGAACGTGTGTTTGTTTTAAAGATGCTCTCTGTTTCGTAAAGAGGATGAGTCAAACGGATCGCAGCAGATAAGCCCGGGTAAAATGTAAAACCACATGGTGAAATCAACAAATAATTCACTTTAACCAGCTTAAATGCGCTAAAAGTGTTGCAATTCTGCTCTGCCATTCATACAGGGATTATTCCAAATTTGGGTTATTGGTCACGGTGATAAAGTATTTCTATAGTCTCATTTTGTGATATTTGTTCGTCTAAACATTTATCGCTCTTCGAAATGCTCGCCTTTTTAAAGTGGACGTGCGAAAGGTTTTTTACGATTGTCTAATTCTGACTTTTATTTGGTGTATTTAAACCTGTCGTACACATAAATGATAGTTTTACAAGATCGAGCAGTATTTGTGAGGAAACGTTGAAAAATCTGAAGAAAATGACAGGAAGTGACATCACAGCAGGGACACTCTTCCAGTCAAAGTTTATGCAATTTACACAAATAACAACTCTTTGACTCTCTAACAATGAATTCAACAAAATAAAAGTTGCTCTATAGTTTTTTATTCGTCAAATTTAAAAATGGTGACATAGATGAGTTTGGCAATTGGTAATTTCCGGTGTGATGCATCAATTACAAACAGGAAGTGAAATGATAAAAATTTTTATATATAAAATAAAAAATAAAATAAAAATAAAATTAAAAATAAACAATAAAATATAAATATAAATATAAATAAAAATAAAAATAAAAATAAAATAAAAATAAAAATAAAATAATATAATAAAATAAAATATAAATAAATAAAAAATAAAAATAAAATAAAAAATAAATATAAAATAATATATAAAAAATAAAATAAAAATAAAACAATAAAAAAATAAAATAAAAATAAAAAATAAAAATAAAAATAAAAATAAAAATAAAATATTTTTAAAAATGCAGTTTTGTCAAAATATTGTTTCGTATTGTTCTCCTTGACCAGTCGCTTGTGTCGTGCTCGTCCTGTGGGAAATGGGCCTCGTTCTCCCTTGCGAGCCACTGTCCCAAGAAAAATGATTTGGTTGAATCACTTAATGGGCCCAAGACGTTTAAAACAAGTGACCTCACAGCACCTTGCGCCTTCTTAGATCACTACTTACGGTATCGTTGTCCATTTTGAGTCAATATCCAGCCTCTAATTGCCTTTGAAACCTCACACGTGAGTCCTCCTTGCCTTATCATTTTAGAACCACAGCGATTACCCGTACGCTTAGTCACGGCGGATTCCTAACCTCAAACGATGGAAAGCGTTTCCTCTGAAGTCCATTACAACACGAGGCCAAGTCGGATCGAGACCTGCCCGCAGCCCGGAGCGGTCCGGAGCGTTCCGGAGCGGCGGAGGTGAAGAGGTAGGAGGAGGAGGAGGACGCGTCGAGTCAGGCCCGGACGCTTTTAGCACCATCTCAAACACGGAACGAGAATGTGCCACTGTGAACATCAGGACAAACATTTACGAGCTCGTTCACCGCCTGGTCGGGAGCTTCGAGCGTCTGGGACAAGCACGTTTTACCATAATTACTTCATATTCACCCCCTAAAAAAAAATTATATTACGTTTGGAAGCTTTCTGGGGGAAGTTATGTGATAACTAATGACTACAAGACACAGTGTGCTTTCATTTGTTGTTGTCACTGTGTCTGAAACATTATGAACAGCTAAGTTATTCAAACATTCGCCTTGTTTTAACTTTGGAAACGCGTCTTTACGGGTTGTTGTTTGTTTTTTTAACGACTGAGAAATGTCGTTTTGAATTCGCGGAGATGATTCCACAAAACTCTTTAAACATCCTTCTCATTGGGCTCCGCCGTTGCATTCACTGCGTTTGGGCCTAACCGTCAGTGGTGCGGGACTGGGCAATGAGGTTTGGTGAACGATCACTAAAAACAAACATGGAGGCGTCTGAAGGACGGTCTATCAGAGCAGAAACACAGGCAGTTTTGTTTTCAAATACATGCAGAGGGATTTGCGGCTTCTGTGGATGATGCTGCTTTCTGCTTGTTCTGCTGCTGCTGCTGCTTGTTCTGCTGCTTGTTCTGCTGCTTGCTCTTGTCTGCTGCTGTTCTGCTGCTGTTCTGCTGCTTGACCTTCAAACATCATATAGTTGTTTGTTTTTTCCACTGTTAAAAGACTGATAAACGGTAGAACTCAGTCGTATGAGGCGGAGCCAGTTGAGTGAGTTTGATGAGATGGAGAGATAAATCTGGAGGTCATGATCAGACATGTGTGTTTAATGCGGCTGTGCTCGATGAAGTTGACATCTCTCCTTGTGACTGAATTAATGACAACTTTAGTAAACTAGGACCCGCCACAGTTCACTAACGACCACTTGACACGGACCAGGCAAGTTAACAAGAGCTCTGGACTCTTTGACAAAACTGTACATGAGGCTCAACAGTTTGATGTGTAAATAAGAGGAACGTGTCCTCATTTTCACACACTGTCCCCAAGCTCCTCGTCTAAGCGCCCAGTCTCATATCTGGTTAGTCTCCTGGTTTAGTCCCGGTTTTAGCCCTGTTTAGTTTACCGGGTTTGAGTAGCCCCGATTTAGCCCCGGTTCAGTCCCGGTTCAGTCCTGCTTTAGTCCTAGTTCAGTATTGGTTCAGTCAGGTTTAGTTCTGCTACAGTCCTGCCTTAATCCTGGTTATAGCCCTGGTTTAGTCCCTGGTTTAGCCCTGGTTTAGCCCTGGTTAGCCCTGGTTTAGCCCTGGTTTAGCCCTGGTTTAGCCCTGGTTCATCACTTGTCTGCAGTGATAAGTCCATCATCATCACTAAGTTTTATCTGCATTGTGTAACAGGAAGTTCAACATTTGAAACCACACTTTGTCCTAACTTTGATGTACAACACATTAAATACCACTTATCTCGTTTCTAAACGTCTTCAAAAGCCATTACCTCTGTATTCTGTTTCAGCAGTCTTTCCCGGAGCTCCCGTCTTTTCAGTTTGCTAAACGGAGGCGTCTATGTCCACAAAAAACAGGAAAGCGCCTGATTTGCGGATGACTGCTCCTCGTTTGAATGGGGCGATAAAAAGACACACCCCCAAGTATTTAATCCAAACTTTCCTCCATTTCAAGGCCTTTTTTCATCGCACAGGAAGAGCTTTAAGTTGTCTCGTACTATTGATTAGTGCCTTCTATAGAATACAAAACGTGCTGTACTTCATTTTCACAAGAACGCTGAATGTTTTGGAAAAAATGGAATTGACGAGGGGATTAACTGCCTCGTCCCCTCAAATTCTGAAGTCATTTGTTTGAAAATGTATTGAATAAATGGCATTACTGAGGGTCTGGAGCTGATACCAATATCCGATATTTGCTTGCTGTATTTGCCAATACTAATATTAAGATTTTAAAATCCATAGCAAGGACCACAACATATATTTTAAAGTGCCCCTACAGGTCGGACGACTCATCGAACTAAAATACATTAAGATAAATATATTTCGAATTTACTAAAAATGTTAAAATGCCAGATTAGCAAATTTTTTAGGTTTATAATTTACTTCCTTTGTAATTATGACTTCACAGTAGGAAATGGACAGCAAACACTGGGCCAAAACTCATCTTATGTCAATCTTTTATTTATTTCACAAAAAATGAGTATGACTTTTTTTGTGAATTCAGTTGAAAGGGTCAAAAAGTGTTTCTTGTGTAAATTCTGCAAAACTACTGAATGACCTTCATTTTCTACAGATTTTCAACGTTTCTCCACAAAACCTGCTCGATTGTGTTAACTATAATTTATAGTACAACAGGTTACAACACACCAAATAAAGTCAAATTTCGGAAATTGTAAAACCCTGTCATCGCGACTTTAAGTCAAGTAAACAAAAATCACAAATGACTTTTCACTTCAGATAAATATAAGAGAATGTGTTTATCTGAAATGATTGTGGCCAAATCTGTAGCTTCAATTCTTGTTCTTGTTCCTTTTTCGCACTTAAACATGTGACAGGTTTTCATAGCCGGAGCCTGTTGGCTCTCGGGAATCGTAGAATACGTACAGTACCTGTTCAGTGTGTTTGAACGCTTGGCTTCTACAGCGCGCGCGGACAAACTTGGGCAAATTGAGACTTGTTCAGCGGCCACACTCGCATGAGGTAAAGTGCATGAGAACTGAACCACGGACTCTTCGGTGTTCGCAGACTGCTTAACTGTCACTGTAGGAAGATTAAATGCACCTGAAAAGTGTTATAACAGTACTTTCCACTCAACTAAGCACAAACAGAAGTGATTTAAAGTAAAACCACACTTTGTTTAGCTTTGCCTTAACTTTCTTATAAAAAAAACAAAAAAACTACTTTACAGATTTTCCAAAACATATTTATCTTGTGTCGAATTTTGCGCAGTTTTAAACCACCAAAACGTTCTGCCTCATTTGCATAATTGCGCCGCCGGCTCTGTGGCGAGCGCGGGCCGGGCCCGTAAAGACGAGGATGAATTACAACTCCGTCAACTTCGTCGGGAAAAACGCAAACTCTATTATTCTCAAACGCAAACGAACGATGGTGAACGACGGTGAACGATGCTGTGAACGATGGCGCAATGACGGCAACGCAAACGAACGATGATGTGAACGACGGTTGAACAACGGCAAACGCAAACGAACGATGGTGAACGGTGGGCGAACGACGGCCAAACGACAACGAACCGATGGGTGAGACGGTGTGCGAACAGACGGCAAACGCAAACGAACGATGTGAACGTGGCAAACAACGCGAATGACGGCAAACGCAACGAACGAGCGTAACGATGTGAACGACTGTGAACGACGTTTGAACGACGCAAAACGCAAACGAACCGATGCGGAACATGACGCGAACGCAAACGAAACGATGGTGAACGACGTGTGAACAACGCGCAAACGCAAATACGGAACATGTGAACGTGGCGAACGACGGCAAACGCAAAGAACGATGTGTGAACGGTTGGCAAACAACGCGCGAATGACGAAACGCAAACGAACGATGTGAACGATGCGAGATGAACGACGCTGAACGACGGTGACTACGCAAACGCAAACAACGATGGTGAACGATGGCGAACGCAAACGAACGATGTGATGACGATGGCAAACAACGGCGAATGACGGTAAAACGCAAACGACAAAGATGGGGAACGATGGTGAACGACGGCGAACGACGGCAAACGCAAACGAACGATGGTGAACGATGGCAAACGCAAACGAACGATGGTGAACGATGGCGAACACAAACGAACGATGTAACGATGCGAACACGCAAACGACGGCGAACGATGGCGAACGACGGCGAACGACGGCGAACGACGGCAAAAACGCAAACGAACGATGGTGAACGACGGCAAACGATGTGTGAACGACGGCGGAACGACGGCAAACGCAAACAACGATTGGCGAACGACGGCAAACCAAACGAACGATGCTTGAACGATGGCGAACGACGGCGAACATGGCGAACGACGGCGAACGACGGCGAACGACAGCAACGCAACACGAACCGATGTAGAACGACGGCAAACGACAGCGAACGATGACGAACGGAAGACGCTGAACCGACGGCAACGATGCGAACGACGGCCGAACGACGCGAACGACGCAAACGCAAACGAACATGGTGAACGACGGCAAACGACGGCAAACGCAAACGAACGATGGGGAACGACGGCAAACGACGGCAAACTACGGCAAACGACGGCAAACGCAAACGAACGATGGGGAACGACGCGAACGCAAACGAACAATGGTGAACCGATGGCGAACGACGGCAAAAACAAACGAACGACTGGTGAACGATGGCGAACGACGGCAAACGACGGCGAACGATGGCGAACGATGCGAACGACGCGCGAACAACGTGCGAACGATGGAAGTGCAGATTGAACGGATCCGAAACAAAGCCGCAGCCTCAAAAGATGGAGCGTCTCTCCGTCAGGGCCAAGGCGAGTTAAATGTGTGAAAAGTCTTGTTCATGAGCGTAAAAGTCAACCTTAAACGCCCCCTACAGTCGGACGACTCATTGAACTAAAATGCAGTTCAGATAAATATATTTTGAATTTTGCTAAAAAATTATAAGCATTTTATCACGGAATACAAATTCTTTAGGTTTATAATTTCACTTCCTGTTTGTAATTGATGACATCACAGTAGGAAATTACCCAGCAACCACTGGGGCAAAACTCATCTGATGTCACCATTTTTCATATTTGACAAGAAAAAGTATATGAGAGCGTTTTTATTTTGTTGAATTAATGTTTAGAGCCTCAAAAATTCTGGGCAAACTTTGACTGGAATGAGTGTCCCTGTTGTGATGTCACTTCCTGTCATTTTCAACAGATTTTTCAACGTTTTCTACCTGCTCGATTGGTGTAAATCTATCATTTGCAGGTATAAATACAGCAAATACAGTCAAAATTAGACAATCGCAAAATATATCCTCTAACTAGAAGCTTTCAGTCAACATATTTCAACCTTTATTTCGTTGATGAAGTATTTAAAAAGTCTCAATGTGCAAGAGAAACGATTGAAAAAGGAATCGCTAGATGTAAATTAAATCGTGATAAAACTTAGCTTGACCAAACTGAGACTTAGCCAGTTTTGAACCAAGATTAAACAGTGAAACCAGGTTCAATTGAATCCATTTAATTACAACCCATTTGAAAGCGTTTCAAATATCGTCATGTTCTCTAAATGTTAAAGTTAAAGCTTCTCACATCAACTAAAACATTCGATTGGACCAAACTTTACGAACTTGATGCAGCGTTTGATCATTGTGAAGTTCATTTCCGCTCGTCTTGGCCCCCCGCTGCGTTCCTGTCATTTCGGGAAATTACCTTCCTCCGATACATCAGACTTTTTTCTAATCCGCCGTAATCTCTGACAAATTTCCCAGTCGTTTATCAGGAATGATTTACCGCCCTCACTCACTGCCTGTGGTTTGTGCCTTTACAAAAAACGCCGTGTTATGTTAGCGCCGTTGTCGGATTAGCGCCAGATCCGCGTCACTTCGTTTCAGATTGTCGGCTTTCGAAAAACAACACAGAAGTTCAACAAGGTTTTTTAAAGAGAATTTGAAACTTTATACTATTTATTTACCATAAAAGTGGGCGACTTAACGCTTGTATCTATGTAAAAACTTGTATTAAATGTCAATGTTTAAGCTATTTGCCGCTTCGGCGCGGCTCGAACAGGAAGGTTTGGTGTTTATCGCTTGTGATGATGTGGTTGTCGTCACCAATAGTTTGACCGTCAGACTCAATAAAGCGTAAAAAAAACAAATACTTTTAAAACCAATTTGGCTCAGTAAATGGGTTTTGAGTTCAAGTCCAGGTTTTATAAAAAAATAATAATTAAAAAATAATAATAATAATATATAAAAAAATAATAAACATAACTAAACAATAACACACAATATATATAAAATAATAATAATAAATAATAACAAGAAAATAAAAGAAGAGTCGATTATTTTTTTTTTTTTCCAATAACATTTCACTATATTTTACCTGTAAATAATTCTAAAATGTATGAAATATTATCTTTTTTTCCGCTCTAAAAGTACTTTGTTAACTCAGGTAAAAAAATATCTTAATTAAGTAGATTTTTCTTAAATAATCTTGTTCGTCTGTATTCGTACTTTCATTTCAGTGAACTTCTCATGTTGACAATATACGCCTGCCTTCACTGACGCACATTTGTTAAATGCCATTTTATGATCTCGCCACGTCGTCGTCGGCGGAGACCAGACCGGTGAAAGTCTTTTAATGTGGCGCGTGATGTTTACAGCTTACAGACTTCTTGTTCTCCTCAGCCGCTTCACTTGAACATCTTCAGGACGACGCGAGGCTCATTTACACTTGGAGATCAAAGCGCGGTGTAAAGTGCTCCAGCGACACACCAGAATGATGTAAAGGGTCAATTAAACGGTTTACTTTGCAACACGGCTTTTCTGGGGAGATTAATAAATATGATACAATGATATTCTGTTGATTTTAGAACTGATTTAATTATGTTGCATGTTTTGAATCTATTCATTTTGGTTTGCACATTATTTAACTGAAAGACTGTCATTTCACACTCCAGCCAGAGCATGAAGGTCCCAAACCGTGGAACCGCCCTGGTCCGAGCCGGGGAGCTGAACCGAGCGTTACGGGTTAGGTCCAATAACTGTGGAACTTCTTTTAGCATTAGAAAAGCCACTTCTGCTGAGTCATTTTTTCTTCTACACAACACAACACATCTCGCCTTTCGTCCTCCTCCTTCCCCCGCTCCTCACTCCTCCTCCAGCTCCAGTTTCCTCTCCTCCTCCTCTTTGTCCTCTCTCTCTTACTCCACCTCCTTCTCCTCTCCTTCTCCCCTCGCCCTCCTTTTCCTCTCTTACTCCATCTCCTCCTTCCTCCTCCTATCTCCTCCTCTCTCTCTCCCTCCCCCCTCCTCTCCTCCTCACCTCCTTCCTCCTTTTCTCCCCTCCTCCTCCTTGTCTCTCCTTCCTCTCCTCCTACCTCGTCTCTCTACCTCCTTCCTCTCCTCCTTCCCTCTCCTCTCCTTCCTTCCTCCTTCCTCCTGCTCCTCTCCTCCCTCCTCCTCTCTCTCTCCCTCCTCCTCCTCCTCCTCGTCTCCTCCTCCTCTCTCTCTCTCCTCTCCTCCTCCCTCTCTTCTCCTCCTCTCTCCTCCTTGTCCTCTCTCTCCTCCCCTCCTTCTCCTCTCCTCCTCCTCCCTCTTTCCTCTCTCTCCTCCCTCCCCCCTCCTCTCCTCCCTCCTCCTCCTTGTCCTCTCTCTCCCTCCGCCTCCCCCTCCTCCAGCACTCCAGAGTTTCCTTCCTCCTCCTCCTTGTCCTCGCTCTCCTCCTCCTCCCTCCTCCTCCTCCTCCTCCTCCTCCTCCAGCACTCCAGAGCTCCTTCCTCCTCCTCCGGCAGTATTAGAGTACTTGAGTGTTGTAAACGTGGGAGTCGTCGCAGGAGCCGAGCGGTGGATCGTAAAATCGTCTCTTTGGTTCACATTTATTTTACGAGAAACCGAAGCCGCAGGAAACGGCGGGGGGGGGGGGGGGGATTCACACGCGGTGGTCAATAAAACGAGCTCATCAGACATCAAACTCCACGTAAAAAAAAACTACTAAAGAGTACTTTTGCTATGAAGAGACCAAGACTTGGTATTATTATAAAGTATTTCATTGCATAAATTGTCCTTAATTCTCTTTTTGGTCAATCTTTAGCGGAAATAAACGACATTTTTCTACGATAATTGGTCAAGAGGGTCAACGTTTTCAACTATTTGCCCGACAGTCCAAGACCCGGCTCAAGACCCGCCTTTTAGCATGATGTATATTGGGGTCTGGACTGGGTTTGAAGGGGGTCACGTTTCACAATCCACCCGTCCTCTGTGTGTGTGTGTGTGTAAACTGGAAGCTTCTGAACTTTGACCCCGCGCACGGACCCCCAGACGGAGGTTAAATCTGGAGCAATGTGCAGGCACTTAACCCTGTCAGAAAACACATTCTGACGACAGTGTATTGCTGTATTTGCAGTAAACGAGTAATTAGACCATCGTTACCTGTATCGAGCCGGATTATATTATTTTTGGGGGAGAAATATTTACCGTGTTGTGTTTATTTTTGTGTCGTACAATAAGATCTGAGCTTCAGCGAGTCGATTAAGTGACTTTTATGACAAATAATAGACAAAAAACTGTAGATAAAGTGTTGATGTTTGCCAAAGGTTCTGCGGCTTTAGACGCATTGTGTCCGTGGAATAAGTCATTTCAAAATTTTAACATTGTGATATTTAGTGATTTATTGCCACTTCAAAAATGTGTTGTTTTTTCTTTTTTTTACTTCTTTTTTTCTTTATTTTTTTCTTCTTTTTTTTTTTTTTTGTCGTTGCCGTTTTGTTATTGTATCTTTATTTCGTACATACGTGTTTGATTGATCTGTGTTTTTTTCTTCAATGAAAAAAATTTAAAAAACTAAATGTGTTCTGTGTTATTATATAAAGTCAAGACTAAAGCGTAGTAATAATGGACTAAAACCAGCAGATTTTGGTCCAAGTTTTGTCATTTTTTTTTCGTCGAGTTTAAAAGTTGAAATCTCGAGTTTTTAAGTTATAATTTTGAGTTTTTATCTAAAAAAATGTTTTGTTGTAAAGTCATTTTTTTTTGTTTTCAAGTCATAATTTCGAGTTTTCAAGTCATAAACTCAATTTTTTTAATTAAAACTCTAAATTTGGACTTTAAAAACTCTAAATTTTGAGATTAAAACTCAAAAGTATGACTTTTAAACTTCCTGCGGAGCTTTTATTTTTTAACCACTGGTGGAAATGGGCTTCCAGATAAATGACATGATTCTAGTCCAAAAAGAAAACCTGCAACAGTAACTCCGATTCCCTGCGCTCGCGTTGGCCTTGAACGCTCCACCTGCATCGGAGTGAGAGATAAGTTCTCATTTTGGGGCCATTTTTACGCCCTAATTTGAGTCCTTGGGCGATATTGAAGAAATGCAATAAAGATCCAATAAAAGCGTGTTCATGCTTCACATGTGTCAGTTGAGGTTTGAGACTGTAAAATGACCCACAAAAGTACTTCTTCAACCAGATCAGACCAGAAAACACGTGATGAACCAAGAACATCTGCAAGAAACCGCCCAGACACAGGGAGAACGCGCAAACTCCAAACCGAAAGGCCACACACAGCTTAGGAATCCAACTTCAGAGTCGCAAAATGAAATACACAAATGTACTACACAACGTACTGCGCGACGTACTGCACGACGTACTGCACGACGCACTCCAACTGTGATGTCATCAATTACAAACAGGAAGTGACGTTATAAAACTAAAAAATTGGCTTTTCTGTGACAATTTACATTTCTTTTAGCAAAATTCTAAATAATATTTATCTTAACTGCATTTTAGTTGAATGAGTCGTCCGACCTGTAGGGGGCGCATTAGAGGAACTGGAAAAAGGCCATCACAAAAAAACGTATGACACAAACTGCGCCGACGATGAAGGACTGGACCGACACCACGAGCGACACCACGAGCGACACCACGAGCGACACCACGAGCGACACCACGAGCGACACCACGAGCGACACCACGAGCGACACCACGAGCGACACCACCGAGCGACCCACGAGCGACACCGAACGAGCGACACCACGACGACACCACGAGCGACACCAAGACGACACGCACGAACCGACACCAGACGAACACCACGAGCGACACCGAGCGACACCACGACCGACACCACGAGCGACAACCACCGACCTAGACATAACCTACGAGCGACACCCCATGGGGGCGACCGACACCAGAGCGACACGCTACGAGCAGACACCACGAGCGACACCACGAGCGACACACGAGCGAACCACGAGCGACAACCACGCAGCGAACAACGAGCGCACCACGAGCGACACCATCGAGCGACACCACGAGCGACACCACGAGCGACACCCACGAGAGACACACGAGCGACACCACGACCGACACACGGAGCGACACCACACGACGACACCACGACCGACACCGACGACCGACACCACGACCCGACACCACGAGCGACACCCGCACACCACGACCGACACCCACGACCGCACCACGACCGAAACCACGAGCGACACAGACCACCGACACCACGAGCGACACACGACCGACACCAACGACCGACACCTACGACCTGAACCACGACGACACTAAACGAGCGACACACGAGCGACACCACGACGACACCTAGTGACGAGCGACACTAACGAGCGAGCATGTCCACGAGCGACACAACGAGCCGACAGACCAACGAGCGAGCACCGACGACACCACGATGCGAACCACGAGCGACATAACCACGAGCGACACCACGAGCGACATGTCCACGAGCGACACCAGACGACACCAACGAGCGCACACCACGACCGACACCACGACCGACACAACGACGACACCACGACCGACACCCGAGCGACACCACGACCGACACGACGACACAACGGCGACCACGACCGACACGGACGGAGCGACACCCCACGACCGACACACGACCGAAACTACGACCCGACACCGACGACCGACAGCACGAGCGACACCACGAGCGCACACGACCGAAACCACGCCACCACGAGCGACACCGACGAGCGACACCACGAGCGAACACCACTACCGACACCACGAGCGACACCTTAACGAGCGCACCACGACCGACACCCCACGAGGACACCACGACCTGCACCACGACGACCCACCACGAGCGCACACGAGCGACCCCGAGCGACACCAGACCGACACCACGAATGCGACACCACGAACGATCACCAACGAGCGGACACACGACCGACACCACGCAGGTGCAAGACCGACGCCGATACGACATGCTCAAAACCTCGGGGATCCGGATATCGGAAATGGCAATTCGAACAGAAACGGGACTGAATCGGACTTCGTCCTCGGCTTTATGGTGTCTCAAACTTTGGATTCTTGGATGACGGTAATTTTTCTAATATTTTTGTTCATAACCATTCACAGTTCTATCAGCTTCGTTTTCGTTAGCGGGTCGCGGGTGACTTTGGGCCTTCGGCGGGGCAGGAGCCAGCTCGATCACTGGGCCAACACAGAGAAAAGTAACACGACTTTCCATGGCACTTTTAGCAACTAATGTCCATTGTTTGTTTGTGTGGTCGTTTCTGATGTCTTGGTTGCGCGCTTTGGGCTTTTTTTTCCCAACCACGTCTTTCCAACGTGGTTTTTAACTGCAAAATGGCAAAGTGAATAAATAAAATAAAGTAAACTAGACGACCACATTCCGTCCACTAGTGGGCGATTTTTACAGTTGTTTTAACCCAAGAAGAAGAACTTTCCCCGGAGAAATGTTTGTCTGGCCCGGGATTCGAACTCATGACCTCCTTGTGGTTTTCATTCTCTGGTCCTGACCGTCTTGATTTTGTGTTGTTTGTTGTGTGTGAAAAATGAATAAACAATTGGCTCCAGTTGCGTAGCGGCGGACTTGGCAGCCTGGTGTCGTTTCAGTTTGTAACGCCACATTTAAATGCACAAGTGACAAGGCGCCTTAACTGAACATCTCATTTTTTATTATTATTTTATTATTATTATTATTATTATTTTATTATTATTATTATTATTATTATAAATTATTATTAATTAATTATTTTGTGATTATTTTGAAGCAACGAGTCACTGACGAGAGCACATTTGACCCGTCAGCCTCAAGGGAACGCGCAGAAGCGACACTCAAACACGCGCAGCGCCTTTTTGAATCCTCGTCTTCAAGTTCACGGGCACGTTTACAATTCAGGACGGCGAAAAAAAAGAAGAAAAAAAAGAAGAAAAAAAAGAAGAAATAAGAGGGAACAGAGGGGGAAGAAGAAAAAAAGAGAAAAAAAATAAGGGGGGAAAGGGAAAAAAAAGAAGAAAAAGGGAGAAAAAAAAGAAGGGAAAAAAAGAGGAAAAAAGAGAAAGAAGAAGAAGAAGAAGAAGAAAATAAAAAGAAGGAACAAAAATTAAGAAAAAGTGAGGGGGGAAAATATAAGAAAAAAGAACAAGAAAAAAAGAAAAAGGAAAAAAAGAGTGAAAAAAAAGAAGAAAAAAGAAAAAAAAAGAAAATAAGAAGGGGAAAATGTGGGGGGAAAGAAGAAAAAGGAGAAAAATAAGGGGGGAAAATGGAAAAAAAGAAGAGAAAAAGAAAAGAAGAAAGAAGAAAAAAAGAGAAAAAAATTAAGAAAAAGTGAGGAGAAAAGAATAAGAAAAAAGAAAAGAGGGGAAAAAAAGAAGAAAAAAGGAAAAAAAGAAAGGAAAAAGAAGAAAAAAAGAGAAGAGAAAAAAAAAAAGAGGAAAAAATTAAGAAAAGAGAGGGGGAAAGAAGAAAAAAAGAGAAAAAAATAAGGGGAGAAAAAAGGGAAAAAAAGAAGAAAAAATAAGGGAAAAAAGGAAAAAGAAGAAGGGAAAAAAAAGAAATAAGAGGGGAAAAATGAGGGGGGAAAGGGAAAAAAGAAGACAAAAGAAGAAGAAGAAAAAAACCCACACAAACTCGCCATTAGTTATTGAGTTCATGGTTGGACAGGACAAACTACGACTAAAACGGGCTCCAGTTGTGAGTAGAGCAACAAGCGCTCGACTCGCAGCGGGAAGGTCTCTGGTTCGAGTCCTGGAGCCTGGATAATCTGGTTCTCTGGAAATCTCAAACATGAAGTGGCTTCTCCTGGAGCAACAAACACTCTGGAGAAGAAGTATCAAACGTATAATTAGTATATTAAGTATATTAAGTATAGAGGTGGGACGTATGTAAAAATATAATAATAATAATAATAATAATAGTCGGCGTTGTTGTTTTGGAGACACACTTTAGTTTCGCTGTTGTGTGATCTCTGTCTTGCGCTGCGTTCAGGTTCCGTGTGCGACGCTCGGACACGTTCCGCAGACGGTTTCCGCACGTTTGTCGTCGCTTTGTTCAAACCATCGAAAGTCTTCTTCGCCGATAAAACAAACTTGAAAATAACGGAAATACATCGGAACTTTACGCAGAATCGGGACTTTAACCGCTTCTTTACGTTCAAGCGGTCGACGTCCGCTCCACGACGCGCCGAAGTAAAGCGCCGAGCGGACTTCGAGCGTGCTTTGACATGCGCCAGCCCTCTGCTGCCGTTTCACCTGCAGCTACGAGCGGGGGGCCGCGCTGAGAGGAAGTGTCAGACTCGGGGCCGAAATGGGGGGGGGGGGCTTAAACAGAGGCTCCCGAATGTGGGGGGAAAGTGGGACGAACCGACTGAAGTGAGGTCTGGAGTTGGAAGAAAGGGTCGAAAAGCCAGAACTAAACCAAGACAAGACTTCAAAAACTCAAACCAAGAACCCGCCTGAAGCCGATAAAGACCAGGACCATAACCAGACCCAAAAACAGGGCTGAACAGAAGAAAGTCCAAAGTGAAAGACACAAAGTTGAATCGCTTTTTCTGTCCGATTACGGTTGCAAACTGTGGAGAGAAAACTGGATAAAATGGCAGAAATGAAGTGTAAATCTGGGTTTCGTTCAGGTTTAAAATCCGGTCCGAGCACAAAGACGAGAACCAAACCAGGACTTAACCCGGACTAACCCTCTGACTAAACCATGACTAACCCAGGACGAGTTCAGACAGCGTTTCTGTTTGAAACGAGCCGCTCTCCAACTGTGAAGGCGATGATCCGACTTCGCTCTTGTACATAACATTTGGTGAATAAAGTAGTACGAAGAAAAAGTTTCATTCATTCATTCATTCATTCATCATCAAAGCAGAAGCACAGACCAAACGCTGCGCACGTGTGAGTCATTAGCTGCAGTTACGTGCTGGTTTTACAGGTCAATAACTCGGATGTTTGCACGTGTTGTGACCTTTGGGAAACCTACTTGTCTCCTGCTCCAAGTTCAAGCCCCTCTTCTGTCTTGTATTCCGACGTCTCACGCTTGAAAGACCCTTAAACGAGGCCTGGAAACATAAACGAGTCCCATACTTGTCTTCAAGAATCCACCAAAGTAAGAATCATTCAAAATCGGTCGAGACTTCTGCTGCGGCGTTTGTGTCTGCTCTGAGTTTGAGACCAAACTGATCCCGGGACACGGCGAACCGTCCCATTGGATTATAGCCACGCCCACCCCACTCGTAAGGCCACGCCCCGCCTTCTGCAAAATACACACACGCGCGCACACACACACGCGCGCACAGACACGCACTGCAAAAAGGAAGGGTCGAAATCAGGTTCTGGATCTCGTTTTGAGTCGAATAAATCTGACACAAAGACACAAAAACAGCCAAAAAAACCCTTGGAACGTCTGAAACTACTGCTAGAATGTTCCGCAGTGGGGCATTTAAACTTCAAACCGAGCGTTCATTTCATTGCGGGCGTTTCTATTGCTCGCAAACATGCATTCTTACTGTGAGACCTGCAGGGGTTTAATGCCACACAGTGGAACATTTCAGGGAAAGCAACGACCTTTCTGTGATGAGCAGTATAGTCCAAGAAAGACTCAGACCGGGACCGTAACCAGACTAAAAGCAGGACAACAGAGAGTAAATCTGGGTCCGTTCATGTTCAAATCACGTCCGAGCACAAAGATAAGAACAGAACCAGGACTTAACCAGGACTTAACCAGGACTTAACCAGGACTTAACCAGGACTTAAAGGGCGTGTGACAGGTTTTTACAAATGTTCTATTTTTGACTTTATTCTTTGTGTTTGTACCTGTCGTACAGATAAATGATAGTTTGACACCGATCGAGCAGGTATTTGTGGAGAAAACGTGGGAAAATCTGTGGAAAATGACAGGAAGTGACATCACAGCAGGAACACTCGTTCCAGTCAAAGTTTATGCAGAATTTACACAAAATAAACTACTTTTTTGACTCTCTAAAAACATGAATTCAACAAAATAAAGTCGCTCTCATGTATAAACAGTGACATTAGATGAGTTTTGCCCCAGTGGTTGATGGGTAATTTCCTACTGTGATGTCATCAAGTACAAACAGGAAGTGACATTATAAACCTAAAAAATTTGCTTTTCTGTGATGACATTTTAATAATTTTTAGCAAAATTCAAAATATATATATCTTAACTGCGCTTTAGTTCAATGAGTCGTCCGACCTGTAGGGGGCGCTTTAACTTAACCCTCTGACTGAACCAGAAGGTGGAAGTTTTCAGCTTTTTTACAGCTTTGTTTATGAAAGAAGTAAATGTCCGACTGGAAACGAGTGTGTGCGACTTTGAACAGAACGAAATGAATGAATGATTCTGATTATTGTGTCACCTTTGCACAGTCGGCACGGGAACAAACCACCGCACGTTGAAGTTTACCGCTCGCCAAAGGGAACGCGCTGGCCACATTAAACCGTCAATTAACCCAACACATTGTGACGGCTCGTCTCGTTTCCGCAGCGTTCGATTTAATCTGCCGTTTTCCGCGGCGTTGTGCTTTTTACAGTGCGCGCAGATCGTCCCGCCCCCTGAACAGCCCGAGGGTCCCGGGACGCTGGGCCGGAGCCAGGGCCCAAGCCGAGCTGCAGGATGGCGCAGGAAACTGAACATGTTCATCCAGGACGGCGATGCGGCTTTTGTTGTGGGATAAACAGTCGGCCGTTATTAAGCAATTCATTATTTTGTTATCGCACTGATTAAAGTCAATGTGAGTCGATTGTACGAGGTAAATATGACAAATACTATTGAAATGCTGCTGAGGCGCGCGTGTCTTCAGCTGTTCTTACTCAGTGCAATGTGGGTCAGCTGTGGTTCCACTGTAAATGATGCTTTCAATGGGAAAAATGCACTTTACAAACTTGGGAAACTCTTCAAAAAGGCTCAATATTGCAAAAAAAAAAAAAGAAAAAAGCCAATGGGCAGAACGTAACCACAAAAGTGCAGAAATGTCCCTTTAATTGTGTTTTAAAAGGGGATATTTTATGCCTCATTTACCTGATTTTTTCCCCCTTTATCAATATATTATTTTTGTATTATTTTTTTTTATTTTTATTATTCTTCTTCTTTTTATATTATTATATATTATTATTAATTATTATTATTATTATTATTATTATTATTATTATTATTATTATTATTATATTGTGTGTATATTTTGTGTAATATATAATATATTATTTATTCTTTCTTCTTTACAGTCAGTTATGTTTTATGTACGTTTTTTTTGTTTTATGTTTAAAATAATATAGAAAAAAAAATAAAAGGCACATTTTTTTTAGATTTCATGAATTTTCCAATATTTCCAAAACACTATGATTTGTAAAAAATTCAATTACATTTTCATTTTTAATTTATATTTATTTTTTGTTTAGAAAAGTGTAAAATTAAATTGCCAAACACATTTTCCAAAATCCTCTAAAACAAAAATTATTGCTGTTTATCTAAAGGTTCGGTCCAACAGTGTCACGTGAAACTGCTCTGGTCTAATAAAACACCTCAAGGGTCGACGCGGCCGGACCCTAACGAACCTCTGACCTTTGACCTTTGCAGGTGTCTGACCCCACACGACCTCCGCAGTTTTAAAACGTGAGCAGTATTTGAAACGGTGTCGGAGAAATGTTCTGACGAAGCAGACGGAACAAAATTCAAAAAAAATATTATAATTTGTGTCGTTTTGACTTTTTTTTTCTCGGTTTTATTATTATTTACGACTGATAACGAGGCTGAGCGAGGAGACCAACAGTGTGTGCCTCATACTTCCATCCACATGTATTTTGTGTTATTAAAATCAACTTTAAATTAGTTTTTTATATTAAATTCCTGAAAACATACTTTCTATCATTGCCATTTAACCAAAAAAATAAAAAAATACAAAACAGAGAACTGACTGTTTATTGTTTAAATGTGTTTAGTTGATGTTTATTATTATGTTCTTTATTGGTGTTTGGTTTTTTGTGTTCGTTTCTATTTTGTAAAACGTACAAAAAAGAAAAAAACAACAACAAAAAACAAAAAAACAACAAAACAAAATGACAAAATGATGCTGCTTTCTCAAAAAACGCTTTACATTTGTGTGTGCATTTTTCACCCACTCCACACTTTTCACCCACTCCACACTTGGCAGAGACGGTAGGTGGGCGTGAAGCCACTGACCAGTGTTTTGTTTGTTTGTTTATTTGTTTGTTTGTTTTGCCTTTAAAATTGGGATCATTGCCACTTAGGTTCTTAAATCGCCAAAAACAAATTCACATAATTGACGCCTTGTGCGTGCTGTGCCGTGTGTTTGGGTTTGTTCCAAGCCCTCGCTCCTCCAGCTCCGCCCTCCTGCCCCGCCCTCCTGCCCCGCCCTCCTCGCCCCGGTCCGAGGCGCGAGGGCGACTGCAGCCGCCGTGTCCGAACGTGCCGCAGTGTGAAAGAATAACAGCATTTAACAAAGAGATCACGCTTTTTTTAAAGTCTGTTTTGTCTTATTTTGTTCATGATGTAAACAGCGAGAATGACCTAAAAACACAAATGGGGAAAATGACATTCAGATTTGATTTGGAAAACGGACCAATTTGACCGAATTTGGACCCAAATGTGACGTTTCTTTTCATTCGAATGTGCCTCGATGTTTGTTTCTTTTTATGCCTCTTTGATGTCCATTTGTTTTCTTATTTAGACTTTTTTTCTCTCTGGTCTAAAATAATTAAAATAAATATAAATAAATTAAAATAAATTAAATATAAAATAAAAAATTAAATAAAAATAAATAAAATAAATAAAATAAATAAAATAAATAAAATAAATAAAATAAATAAAATAAATAAAATAAATAAAATAAATAAATAAATATAAAATAATGGATCTAAAATGACTTAAGTTATAGAAACAGAGCCATTGACTTCCTGTTCAAAACTGTGTGACCCAGAGTCTGATTTTTTGGGGGGAATCACTGCAAGTAAGTACACAGGAGTGGGCGGAGACAGGGCGGTAGGTGAAAACAGAACATTTTTGAACGCAGAGAGTGAGGGAATGATGCCGTGTTTTCCATATGGGATTACAAAGTATTTGTGGAAAGTAATGATGGTGATTACATGTTAATTACTCAGTCATAGAGTTAAAAAGGTATGAACCTGGAATTTTGATTTGGTTTTGGGACTTAAGGTTGCAACATCTGAAAATAAAGGCCTTATGAGACTTATTGATAAATGCAGAAGTAACTCGCATAAATCTACAATAATTACAGAAAAGGCCCCGCACGTACGGTAAACGGGGCCTTTTAGGGGTGCAGCCTGGACAAACATAAACGGATTCACTAACCACATAACTAATAGAAATTGAAGCAGATAAAGAATAATACGGAAGCAGATGTTAATTTCGTGTTGAGTGTAAAAAATACGCGTGAGCAGTTTGGCTTCACTCACATTTTGTAACAATATTGCAAATTACATTTTGTGGCAAAAGTACTAAACTTTCCAGACGCTCAGATGAGAACCAAGAGCTTTCAACTCGAACAGAGGTCCAGAGCAGGAGAGGATCTGAAAGAGTCACTCGCTTTGAACCAAGAGTTGTCGAAAAGTGCGAAAGAGACTCATTCTCCAGAAGCTCCGCAGAGCAAGCAGGAGTAAGCTAACCAAGAACCTCAGAGTAAACAAGGTCAGGCGAGAGAAGATTCTAACCAAGAGACTCATCTCCAGACGCTCGAACAGGAGAGAAGAGAGGTTCCAGCGCAGAGGAGAGGAAGAAGATCTGACTCATCTCCAGACGCTCCGAACAGAGCTCATCTCCAGGTCCAGAGCAGGAGAGAAGATCTGAACCAAGAGACTCATCTCCAGACGCTCCGAACAGAGGTCCAGCGCAGGAGAGAAGATCTGAGCCATGTAAAGCAACACAAACCACCTTTAAACCAGTTGGAATGATGATTATTGTAGCTCTCAAACGAAGGTGTGACGGGCCGCGCCGAGGAGAACGTGCTCCTGAAATAGAGCGACAGAAGGTGGGCCCTGAGGAGCAGGAAATGAGTCCAGCTCCGGTCATGTGACCCCCCCGCGCGACCCCCAGTGAGGCTCGCGGCCACAAACACGAGTCTGTTCATGTTATGACACGGCGGCGTTCACGGTTAAGAGGACTTCCACAGGAGAAGACCAGATAACGCTGAAGACCCTGGCAGCGCTCAAAATCTGATGATGGCAAATGTTTTAAAAATGATTCAAACGCCACGTGAACAGCCAAAGCCGTCTGAATTCTGTCTGATTACGGTCCCATCAGATTTAGCATGTTTGAAAGCATGTTCTGAGGTCCATAAATCAGATGAAGATCAGATTTTGGTGTGCCAGTGGCTATGTTTACACGCTGCCAACAAAGATCTGATTTCTGGGGTTATCAGATTACCCAAATGTCATGTAAACAGTTCCATCTGATTTCTGATTGTTCGCACCAGCGCAGGTTTGGACAAGGACGACTTTTGACGTCAAAGCGCCCCCTACAGGTCGCACGACTCATTGAACTCAAATAGCAGTTAGGATTCAAAAAATAATAATAATTTTTTTTTAATGTATCCCAGAATAGCTCATTTTTTAGGTTTGGGATTTCACTTCCTGTTTGTAATTGATGACATCACACTAGGAAATTACCCAGCAACCACTGGGGCAAAACTCATCTAATGTATTTTTAAAAATTTATTTGACAAATACAAATACATGAGTGACTTTATTTAGTTGAATTCATGTTTAAAGAGTCAAAAAAGTTGTTTCTTTTGTGTAAATTCTGCATAAACTTTGACTGGAATGAGTGTTCCTGCTGTGATGTCACTTCCTGTCATTTTCTACAGGTTTTTAAACGTTTTCTCCACAAATACCTGCTCGATCGGTGTAAAACTATGAATTATATGTACGACAGGTTTAAATACACAGAATAAAGTCAGAATTAGACAATGGTAAAAACCTGTCGTACGTCACTTTAATATTTGTCCTGTTCATGTAAAAGCACCAAACATTTGTTATATTTACTTTTTGCCTAATAAATGGTAAATTTTTTAAGCTAAATAACTTTATTCACTTAGAAATGACTTAAAGAGTGCATCGTGTATGTTACGGCCGACATAGAAAATACATTTTAGTATCGACTAAAAGTAAAATGAATAAATAAATGTGTGTAGAACTGTGCGATTGACAATCAAACCACAACAGACTGAATATTGGAACTACTTTTAAGAAATACTTTCACTTTTTCAGTAGAAGTAGAATAATAGTGCCAAAGTATTCAAAAACATCAGAAACGATCCAAAAATATCTAAATATGCTTCAGAAAAATAAACTACAAACGGATTAAAAATTAAATTCCGAATCACAATGTTTTTAAACGGGATCTAAAACTGAAAATGTTTTAGTTTTAGGCCACACAAGTCCCGACTAGACCAATCCTGACATACCTGCTCGGTGAGGGAATGTGGGAGGGGTCAGGGGTCGGAGGTCAGGGCTCATTCATTCAGCCCGATCCCGTTTCCGCGTGCGGACCCCCGGTGGCCACTCGGGTGAAAGGGAAAGCGCTGGGACATGTCGGTGTCTGGGTCTTTTAAGGAGAAGGTGATGGATGATGGGCGCGTCTGGAAACACACAGAGGGCGGGAGTAATGTGTGCCAGTCTGTCAACGCCACGCCCCCTGAGCGGCCCCCGGGACGAAAACACAGAGGGGACGCGAACGGACAGGGACGAAACACAGGGGACGTGATACGGACAGGGACGAAACGACAGAGGGGACGCGAACGGACAGGGACGAAACACAGAGGGACGCGAACGGACAGGGACGAACACAGAGGGGACGTGACAGCGGACAGGGACGAAACACAGAGGGGACGCGAACGGACAGGGACGAAACACAGAGGGGACGCGAACGGACAGGGACGAAACACAGAGGGGACGTGAGCGGAGAGGGACGAAACACAGAGGGGACGTGAACGGACAGAGACGAAACACAGAGGAGACGCGAACGGAGAGGGAACGAAACACAGGGGACGTGAGCGGACAGGGACGAAACACGAGGGGACGCGAGCGACAGGGACGAAACACAGAGGGGACGCGAGCGGACAGGGACGAAACACAGAGGGACGGAACGAAGGGACGAAACAGAGGGGACGCGAACGACAGGGACGAAACACAGAGGGGACGCGAACGGAACAGGGACGAAACACAGAGGGGACGTGAGACGGACAGGGACGAAACACAGAGGGGATGTGAGCGGACAGGGACGAAACACAGAGGGGACGTGAACGGACAGGGACGACCCGAAAAACACAGAGGGGGACGTGAGGACAGGACGAACACAGAGGGGACGTGACACGGACAGGGACGAAACACAGGGGACGTGAGCGGACAGGGACGAAACACAGAGGGGACGTGAGGACGGACGAACACGAGGGGACGGAACGAGCAGGACAAACACAGAGGCGGTTAGTGAGCGGACACGGGAGAAACACAGAGGACGTTAACGGCAGCAGAAACACAGAGGGGTGTGAACGGAGGGACGAAACACGAGGGGACGTGAGCGGACAGGGACGAAACACAGAGGGGACGTGGGACAGGGACGAAAACACAGAGGGGACGTGAC
The DNA here is from genome assembly GCA_015082035.1 of Chaenogobius annularis. Classification (NCBI taxonomy): domain Eukaryota; kingdom Metazoa; phylum Chordata; class Actinopteri; order Gobiiformes; family Gobiidae; genus Chaenogobius; species Chaenogobius annularis. The sequence goes on along the minus strand of BJKM01001027.1, from coordinate 185,360 downwards.
GGACAGGGACGAAACGGACACGAGGGGACGTGAACGGACAGGGACGAAACACAGAGGGGACGTGAGCGGACAGGGACGAAACACAGAGGGGACGTGAACGGACAGGGACGAAACACAGAGGGGACGTGAACGGACAGGGACGAAACACAGAGGGGACGTGAACGGACAGAGACGAAACACAGAGGGGACGTGAGCGGACAGGGACAAAACAACAGAGGGGACGTGAGCGGACAGGGACGAAACACAGAGCGGGACGCGAACGGAGAGGGACGAAACACAGGGGACGTGAACGGAGAGGGACGAAACACAGAGGGGACGCGAACGGACAGGGACGAAACACAGAGGGGACGTGAACGGACAGAGACGGGACGAAACACAGAGGGGACGTGAGCGGACAGGGACGAAACACAGAGGGGACGTGAAGCGGACAGGGACGAACACACAGAGGGGACGTGAACGGACAGGGACGAAACACAGAGGGACGTGAACGACAGGGACGAAAACACAGCGGGACGTGAAGACAGGGGACGAAACACAGAGGGGACGTGAGCGGACAGGGACGAAACACAGAAGGGGACGTGAACGGACAGGGACGAAACACAGAGGGGACGTGAACGGAGAGGGACGAAACACAGAGGGGATGTGAACGGACAGGGAACGAAACACAGAGGGGACGTGAGCGGACAGGGACGAAACACAGAGGGGACGTGAACGGACAGGGACGAAACACAGAAGGGGACGCGAACGGACAGGGACGAAACACAGAGGGGACGTGAACGGAGAGGGACGAAACACAGAGGGGACGCGAACGTTGACGCCCGGCATCCTGTCCTCAGGTAGTTTCTCTGCGTTTCCTGCTTCAATTGTTTATTTCTACAGCCGCTTCACTCCAGTGGCGGGGCGGGGCGGGGCGGGGCCACTGCCCCACAGAGCACACAATGTGTGACTCCTGGACTGTGCTGGAGGGGCGGCTGGTAGTTCTAGAAGCTGGGGTCCCAATGTGTGCGTAGCCGGCTGAGCTAGCCAAGTTCACTGCCCGTCAAGCGTGCGCCGCAGAAGTTTCTCAGTCGTCATGGGAACGGGACGAGCTCCGCCACCTTGCCTTTTTTTCTCGATCGATCTTGACCCTTTGATGAACTGATGGACGATGTTCCACATGAATGTAATTGTATTTATGGACATCGACCTGTGTTTTTATTATGGAACTTATCGTTCATAAAAACTAAGAAGAAACTCATTCATAAATAAAGCATATTCTGTATAAAAAGGTCTATTTGCTGTTAGACCATTGGAATAGTTTTATCTTGCGTTTGTCCTTGGTTGGAGACTCTTCTTCTCATGTTGGCAGGGCGACAGAGAGAACAGAACGCTGACTTCCCTCTCGAGCTGGGCGTGTGCTCGGCCGGACTCGAAAGAACTGGAAGAACGATGTGCCTGTGTTAAAGGCGTTGTGAGGAGTTTCTGGGGCAAAAGCAGGTTGCTTCGCGACACTAGCGTCCGCGGCTCCTACTGAAAGCACTGGGCAACTGAAAACGTCGACCTCAAAGAAAACTGAAACGGAAATGTGCATTATCTACAAAACATGAAACACCGTCGCTCATTTAAGGAATAAGAATAAGAATAATGATGAATCCGTGTGATCCCCATGTGTTCCATAGCTGTCGGTGGTGGAAAAGGCAATCATCTGGACACTTCATGAAGGCAGACGTTTCAACCGCCAATCAGAAGCCATTTTCTGGTCTGAGAAGGTCGAGTTTACAGTGCCCTGAGGACAAGCCCACCCGGAAACTTCCCCTGACCTCGTTTACCTACTAGTTTGAAGTCGTTCTCCTCCATTGTTCTCCTCCATTGTTCTCCTCCATTGTTCTCCTCCATTGTTCTCCTCCATTTGTTCTCATTGTTCTCCTCCATTGTTCTCCTCATTGTTCTCCCATTGTTCCTCCATTGTTCTCCCCATTGTTCTCCTCCATTGTTCTCCGAAAGTGCCTCAGTTAGTCATCTGACTTTGATAACAGTTTTTTGCATCTTTGATGTCACTCACGGAAGACTTGGATAATCGTCCGACGCCTGAGTTCACTAACTTTGTTTGTTCTTCCATCAAACCTGAACGCTAGTTATTACTTTGCGGTTAATGTTGGCCGATTATTTTTGCCTTTTTGCTGTCCTTTTTTTTTCAACGTTCAAAAAAGATTGGTTTAATTTAAGACAAATGACAAATATTTTTTGGATCAACACTCCTATTTTCGTAATTTTTTAGGATTGCCGGAAAGTGTACCTCGCATCTAGCACGAGACGCAGAGGAGTAACTGTAGTATTGTTAGCGTCCGCAGTCGCACTCTCAGTCACATGTACGACAATGTACGATCAAAGAAATTAATACAATGAATTGGAAGTTCTCTCAAATTCATGGCTTGTTGAGTAGGGAACATGCTAGAGAGCTTTGGTTGATTGATTTATTTTGTATAATTGTCGTGCAAACATCCCTCGCCGTTTTTTCGCATCTGCAGTATTGTATAACTTCAGACATTTTTCGTCTTCTGTCAGGGTCTTCTCCTCGTTGTGTTTGTCTCTCTTTTATGTCCTACCTTTCGGATGTCGTCGGGTCGGGGTGCTTGCAGCCGCTTCTCCGGATGATCTTCTCAGGAGCTATTTGTGCCGGTCTCAAGGTTTTCAAGCGGGACGCGTCCCGTTCGCATGGTTAGGGGAGTCTCTGGGTACACAATGGGGACAACAGTGGATCCCCTCGGTGAGCCGTGGTTGAATCCAGTACAAAGATCGGATTCACAAGCCGCCCTACTTGACGAAAAAAAAACCAGGCCAGTTACGCAATCGGCGCTCACAGTCGGTGGGACTCATGGATAAGACGTTTGTGAACCTAGAGACAGAGCCTGGTGACACACGCTGGGAGAAGGGTTCCGGCGCTGGAGAGGGTCGGCGCTGGAGAAGGGTCGGGCGTGGAAGAAGGGTCGTGCTCGAGAAGTTCTTTCGATACTTTTTTAAATGATTATTATGGTTATTATGATTTATTGATACTTTTTTCTGATTATTATAAAGGTTGTGTGATGATTATTATACTGCCCTTTTATGATTATTCATCCAACCATTATCTGGGAGTTATTGCCAATGACTGTTTTGGTTGGTTATATTTGGTTGTGTACTGTTGGGTCCTTGATGGTTGGAGTTTGACCTCTTTGTTTGAGAATTTCGTGCTTTAGAGTCCAGGAAAGCGTTGGGGCTATGCGCGCGGTGCGTGTGGCTTCCAGGACTTGCTGGAGGGTTTCTTTCCCAGGCACGGGTTCGCAAATGGTTGCCTCCCGGGGATCGGTGTGTTGAACAACCCAAACGAGTAGGACGTGGGGTCCGTCCTGCGACAGTTTTGAACCCACTTTCAGGACACTAGGGGGCCGGGTGGCTTCTGACTAAATAGGGTGCGGGGGGGGGTATTTATGGGGCGACAAGTTCTCACGTGTTAGTGGCAACGTGTCCCAGGGATGATCTTCGAGCCACTTTTGCAGAGGATCCGTCAATGCGGGCTGAGGTTGCTGCTGCAGAGTGGATGGGTGGGCGGCTAGTCGACGGCAGGGATACGTGCCAGGAAGGAGTGGCGCCACGGGCGAATCACATCTCTAGGAACCGCTTAGAACTCCGGGATCCCCCGGACGCAGAGACTAACTCTGGGGACATGGAACGTCACCTCCCTGGTGGGGGGAAAAGAGCTGAGCTTTGTGCCGGGAGGGTTGAAACGGTTTCGACTTGATACTCAGGTCGGCCTCGACCTCCACCGCACAGTTTTGGGGCGGAGCATTTAAGCACTGGGCGCGAACCCCATGCTCCGGTTTTTGGGTCCGGGACATTGCGGGGCCACCGAAGAAAGCGGGGACTTTTTTTCAGACATTTTCCATGGACGCTCCACTTCTCTGGGTTGCCTCGGGGAGAGGCGCCGCCACCGAACGATGGAAGCGTGGATGAAGCGATTTGGTGCTAGTCAAGATAGCTTTATACTTGCCTATTCCAATTCATGAAATCCGAAATGGTTTGTCCTTTCTTAAATGACCATTTTAGGTCGATTTAGATCACCATCGGTGTTGGAGTTTACCCTCAGTGAACGAGAGGGGCCACTTCGCGTCCCTCGCCTGTCCGGTAGTTGGGGAAGGTCCTCGTCACTGTGGTGTCGGCCTACGCCTTTTGTCATATAACGGTCTTAAAATCGTGTGTTTTTTGCGTACCGGGCGCGAGGAGGTTTGCGGCAACGTGCTGTCAGTACCCGGCCTTCTTGGAGTCCCCTGGGAGGTGGTTCAACTTCGGAGTGACGTACGCTTGGAGCAGTTGCAGCCGACGGCAGGCCGACTCCTATCTTGTTCTCGCATTAGCCTCACGCCATCCGTAATCTGGGATTGAACTTAACGCGCCACGCGACTACTCTGGGCCGCTCTTGTGGGCAACGACAGTGACAACGCTGGAAGAGGGGTGATATTGGGGAAGAACGGACTTACCCCTCGGTGGTGACTGCGCCGAGTCTGCCGTAATCGCAAACAAACGCGGTTCGGGACGGTGGTTTCACTTGGTCGCGCGAAGCCGTGAGGGAAGACGCGTTTTTACAGTTCCGTTATTGGACTTCTGTGCTATGTCACGGATGTCCATAATGAACCCATGTTCAGCCTAAGGCTCACGGGCAACGTGTGAAGGCTTTGTTGTCCGAGCTCTGGCGCGTGTCTTGGACACTCGGGTAGAGAGGGCGGAGCTGTCAACGCAGTCCGCCCGATACCCAGAGAGGCATAGGGTGGAGGTGAGCGCTTTGGCATTTCACGGAGTCCCGGCTGGCGTGGACGGAAGCCGGAGCAGACTTGGGCGCACAGGCCTTCAACCCCCCCAAGAGCAGTATGACCATTGGTGGTAGCGCGTCGATGTTATGGTGAACGTCTTCGCTGCGGGGAGCCCTGACGGGTGCGGGGCCCGAGCTGTCAGTCGGACCAGGGTCTGGCTCAAGGTGTCAGGCGACCGGTGGGGGATCCGGGGAGGGTGAGTTCTCTCAGGTGAAGGTCGCACACCAAATCCCGGGGGGAGGCTGGGGACAGTGGGTTAGAACGAAGCTGAGTGGACTCCGATGTCTGAGCGCCAGTTACTCACGCATTTGTAGTCGCTCCGCTGCCACGAACACAATGTGTCGAAAATGGGTCCCTGGCGGTGGGTTAAGCGAGCCGTTGGACAGAATGGCAGACCTCGTTAAGCATTGTCCCAAAAAATGAAGATAGAATGCGGGAAGGTACTCTGCTTCGGATGCTGGGTCGCATTACAAAGGGCGCCTCCCCCAGGTGCCTGTCGCTACATGGTTGGCGACTCAGTGCGTACAGCAGCTAAAAATGCCAGTTGTATAAATTATAAACATGTCCTTACAATCGACAGTACAGAATATGCAAGATGTTTTTTATGGTTTATAATTTCACTCCTGTTTGGGTAATTGATGACATCAACAAGGAGCTTTACGAGAACTTGATGGGGATGTCACATTTATGCAGAAAATATATGAGAGAGGGACTTTATTATAGTTGAATTCATGTTTAGAGTCAAAAAAGTTGTGTAAATTCTGCTTTAACACTTTTGCCTGGTAGACGAGTGTCCCTGCTGTTGATGTCACTTCTGTCATTTTCTAGTCAGCTTTTTTGCTACGTTTTCCTCCACAAATACCACCGATGCTCCGAAGTAAGGGAAATGCTCTGTGTAGTCAGACTATCGATTGTCGTGATACGTACAAAGAAGCAGGGAGGCTCTTTATAACCCTCCAGAGCCCTCTTTGGGCTTGTTGGGACTAACCCTGAGACCGAAATTAAAGTCAACAGATTTGAGCGGGTAAGTAACAGTGGCTAAGGCTAACGGGCTGCTCCAGCGGCGTGAGCAGCTCGTCAGTGCTGTCCGCCCCTGAGTTAACGCAAAAACTTTGGGTCTGGGAGGGGGTAGTTCGGGGAAGGTTCCCCTGGAGGAGGACTATCGGTCGGTCAGTTTAAAGCTTTCCTTGTAATTATAACCATAAAAGTTACGACCTAGAAAACTAGGACTCTTCGAAATCTTTTAACCTTTTATTCATGTGTGGAGTTTTAGGGATGTCCCTGAGTTAGGTTCACCAAGTTATAAAAAATGGTTTATTTGCCCGTTTTGTGGAGATGTTTATTTTTTGTGAGGAAAAACTTAGTCAATTGTATACAAGATCATGCCCTTAAAGAAATTCTGGCAAACCGTCCGGCGCCTCAGGAGGGGAAGCAGTGTCCCACCAACACCGTTTACGGTGCGGGTGGGGACCTGCTGACCTCGACTGGGGATGTCGTCGGCGGTGGAAGGAGTACTTTGAGGACCTCCTAAATCCCACTGCCACGTCTTTCGAAGAGGAAGTAGAGAAGGAGGACTCGGAGGCTGACTCATCTATCACCCAAGCCGAAGTCACTGAGGTTGTTGGCAAACTCCTCAGTGGCAGAGCTCCGGGGGTGGATGACATAAGCCCCGAGTACCTAAAGTCTCTGGATGTTGCAGGACTGTCTTGGTTGACACGCCTCTGCAACATCGCGTGGCGGTCGGGGTCGGTGCCTCTGGACTGGCAGACCGGGGTGGTGGTCCTCTGTTCAAGAAGGGGGACCACGGATTATTGCTGAGACTGCTTGACAGGAAACACGGGCGAATATCTTTTTCATTTTCCTTCCGTTCCGCGGAGGGTGGTGCTCCAACTATAGAGGGTCAACACTCCTTCAGCCTGTGGTTACCTTCCCTCAAGTTTTGTGTGACACAATTTAACTTTCTGAAAGACAAAATTAATGTTAAATGTGGCAAAAACAACCAGACAAAAACTGTCACATTTAAGTCTCTTTTTTTGGACGAGAGATTGAAGCTAAAACGCACTCGCGTAACCAGTGGTAACGGTACGGGTCTACAGTCGGAGAGGTGCCCGAGTTGAAAAAACAGGAGGAACATCGTACCGGGCCGAAGGAGCCCGAGTAAAAGCAGAACGTACGGCAGGACGCGAGTACAGAAACGTACGGCAGGAGCCCGAGTAAAAGAACGTTACCGGTAGCAGGAGCCGAGTAACAGAACGTACGGCAGACCGAGTACAAACGTCGGCAGGAGCCCGAGTAACAGAACGTACGGGTACAGGGAACCCGTGGGTAGAAGAAGAAGATACGGTGTTACGTGTCAGTGAGCCCGGTACCAGCTGAGATACGTGTACGGCAGGAGCGCGGAAGTAACAGAAACGTACGGCACTGAGGAGACCGATAACAGACACGTCATGAGGCAGGACTCGTTCCCGAACTGTCTCAACAGAAGTACCGCGCAAGAGATCCCGAGGTGAACAGAACTGGCTACGGCAGACGCCCGTCGTAAAGAGAACGTAGCGGGGTTCAAAAGGTAGCCCGAGTAAAGAAGGGGAAACGGCGTTGAGCCCCCAGCTAACCGAAGAACGCAAACGGGCAGTGCAGCGACCCGACAGATAGACGTGTCATGAACTGTTAGGGTGGATGCAACTGGGAGGAAAGGGGCTCCTCGAGTATACAGGAAAGTCGGGACCGACCGTGGAGTACAGAACGTACGGGTTCCCAGGCAGCCGAGTAACAGAACGCGGTTGTTGCCGTGTTCATGGGGGGGGAGCCTCGGACTGTGACAGGCAGGGAACGATAGCGGAGGGGGCCGCGAGTAACAGAACGTCGGCATCGCGCAGCGGCGCGCCTTGCTTTATGCTCAAGAGACGGGCTTGATCCGGCGGTCCTGCTAAGGTGGAGACCGCCGAGGATAGAAACGCTATACGGGAAGACAAAAGGCAGACCATGTCCGTAGTGATAGTTTCGCATCCAGAATAGTACGGCAGGAGCCCGAGGTAACAGAACGCTGGCAGACTAAGGCAGGTCAGACCTGAGTCTCCTGTTTCACACAAGAACGTAACGTGGCACGGAGGCGCTGCGTGTTTGACGCAGAACCAGTCTTACGGCGCCAGCGGAGAGGCCCGCTCGCCGAGTAACTCATGCAACGTTACGGCAGGAGCCCGAGTAACAGAACCACGGCAGGGCCGAGTAAGAAGTACGCAGGAGCCCGTGTACAGAACGTACGGCAGGAGCCCGTAACAGAACGTACGGCAGGAGCTCGGTAAAGAGTACGGAGGAGCCGAGTAACAGAACGTACGCAGAGCCCGAGTAACAGAACGTACGGCAGGAGCCCGGTAACATGAACTACGGCAGGCGCCCGCTGTAAGAGGAACGTTCTTGGTTCGACTAGGAGCCGAGTCATGTCTTTATTGAATGACGGAGGCAACGGCAGGAAGACCTTCTGAGTTAAGGCACCAGAGGACGAGTTCAGGGGACGGGCACGGGGAGCCCGAGATGAAAGAAGTGGGTCCCGCAGGTGGACGTTTCGGAGAAGCAGCACGAGTAGGACTCCCGAGTAACAGTACAAAATCTAGGAACGCTTGATACGTTGCCAGGATGTGTTGTCCAGGAGCCCAGTAACAGACATCAGTTACGGCAGGGCCGAAGTACAATCGGCAGTCCATCAAACGTATACCTCGGCAGTGGGACGCCGACTGGTACAAACACATGGAACAAGCTCACGGGGGACGCAGGGTTAGCTGGGCAGGTACCACAGAAGTCGGGGACAGTGTGGGAAAGGCCCGCGCTAGCCTGGACGAATGAACGTAAGCAAGTGCAAGCACCCAGGTCCAGCAACGATGGCTTTAGAGGCACCAAGTTACGGGTTCACTCGGAGCCGGAGTAACAGAACGATACGGAGGAGCCCGTGTAAAAGAAACGTACCGTGCAAGGAGCCCGAGTAACAGAACGCGTACCGGCAGGCAGCCCGTGTAAAAGAACGTACGGCAGGACCGAGTACAGAACGCTACGGAGGCGGAGTAACAGAACGTACGCAGGAAGCCGTGTAAAAGAACGTAACGCCAGGAGCCCGAGTCAACAGAACGTAGGCAAGAGCAAGGGTGGGAGGCCCTGCCCGATCGTAACAGAACGTACGGTCGCAGAGCCTGAGTAACGGGTCGCGGAGTAGGACGTGACGCGCAGAGGTAGCCCGTTGTACAGCCCAACGATGGAAAACGGTACACGGGTTTACAGGGCTAATACTGCGGACCGGGTAAATCTTGTTCCAGAACACAGGAGAACGACGGAAGGAGCGCCCCAGTAACAAGAGAGCCGTACGGCGGGGGGCCCCGAGTAACAGCACGTACGGCAGGAGCCCGAGTAAAGAGATAAGCGGCATGGAAGCCGGAGATAAGGGAACGGTTGGAGCCGTGAGATTGACAGGCGGATCGGTCAGCGTCTGCAGTGATGCGGTCGCTGCATCGGACCGTTGTGGTAAAGAAGGAGCTGAGTCGAAAGACAAAGCTCGATTTACCGGTCCAATCTAGTTCCTACCCTCACCTTGGTCATGAGCTTTGGGTAGTGACCGAAAGGAACAAGATCGCGGATACAAGCGGTCGAAATGAGTTTCCTCCGCAGGGTGGCGGCCTCCTTAGAGATAGGGTGAGGAGCTCAGTCACACGGGAGGAGCTCGGAGTAGAGCCGCTGCTCCTCCACGTCGAGAGGAGCCAGCTGAGGTGGCTCGGGCATCTGTTCCGGATGCCTCCTGGACGCCTCCCTAGGAGGTGTTTCGGGCATGTCCACCGGAGGAGGCCCGGGGAAGACCCAGGACACGCTGGAGGGACTATGTCTCTGGCTGGCCTGGGAACGCCTCGGGATCCCCCGGAGGAGTTGGAGGAAGTGTCTGGGGAAAAGGAAGTCTGGGGAGTCCTGCTTAGACTGCTGCCCGCGACCCGGCCCGGATAAGCGGAAGAAGATGGATGGTGGGATGGATGTCGTGCAACATTTTAATTTCTCAGGTGTAAATGCATTCCCGCTTTCAGTCTGAACATTTTAATCAGATTTTTAGCTTTGGTGATTTAGCTCTTGTGATTCATTTCTGGACAAATTAGCGAGTTTCGGTTGGCCCATCAGGATTAGTGTTAGAACTCCATCTACTGCAGCAGAGGGAATAACAGTATGGAATTGAATAAATAAATGTAAAGAAAAGAGCCTTTCCTTGAATCTGGATCGATAAAAAGCCGAAGTCATCCCCGGGTTTGAAATCTCTCTCTTGACACTGTAGCCATCACTGTGAGGTTAAAGGCCACTGTGTAACTTTTCTGGTGAGTGCATTGATATGAGAATGTGCCGCAGTCTGGCATTAAACGTATCTATTATCACTGAGAAAAGCAGGATGATGTCCTCAAGTTAAACTAAATCATGGGCGACTGTAATTTATGGGAACAGACATCGTATATAATGCTCCATATTGTAGGATATTATCCCCTGATACAAGTCACAATAACATATCCATGCTTCCTTCACCAAGAAAAGTTTCCATTCTCATCTTAGGCGCTAGAGATTAACAGGTGTTGCCTCGTAACAAATTTATATTTGTTACTCCTGCTATTATTTGACCCAGAATTCTATTCATGGATATATGAGGAATTAAAGGCACAATCATTAATGACTAAATTGCTAACTTATTTATTTCGTGGCTTGTTTGGTGGTAAGCACTGTATCTTACTCGTTGCTCCATTGTTTCTCATAACACAACAAACACATCTGGATGTCCATTCTTACGCTTCTCTCTCAACACAAAGTTTAGATGAACTACTGGATGGAGGAAGGGAGGAGGGTCAAAATGGAGTACATGCATTGGAGCCACTCAAAACACTAGGCACTTGGTCCTGGCTGGTTATACAACCAATTGTCCTGTTTATACCACCAGGTCGAGACTGGTTGTTTAACCCTTATCATTGGTCATCTCCCCAGACGCTCTTGATTTTCATGAGCATTATTTCTGGTTAATCTCATCCCCGTCTAATCTTCGACAGAAACTATTGCAAGTTTGTGTCTTCGTTTAGAGCCTGTTCGGTGAATTACCTACATCATGCGAGGACTCTCAGCTCAGATGGGGTCAAACACAACGCTATATTTACGTAGCACCAATCTGTGGCCATAGCACGATGCAGAGATAACGCACAATCCATTGCGCCGATATTAATTAGTTGTCTACTTTTTTAATATAACACTATTTAATGACACAGAGTTGCTATCTAAGACATTTACGTAGCTAGTAAAGTAGGCATAGATAGTGATTACAAAATAAGCATCGTGTATCATATTGTATTATATATGAAGAAGGTACTTGTTCCCTAGCCCCAGTGGCATTAAGAGAGATGGTCATATCTGTTCCCTTTCCATGGCTTTGATATATATATTTAAGACGGGTGTCAGCCATATCTGGTTTATGGTCCCTCCAAAGAGATCAGATGACTAGTCTCTCAACGGCATTCTTTGTATTGTAACCTACTGTCTTTAAATTATGAGAAAAATGGGCTGCGTCTTTTGTCTTTGTACACTGTTCTGTTATTTAAAGCGGGCTCCAACTGGATAATTTCTCTTTGTTTATACTGGTGTTAATCAACTAGTACGATAAAGTACTGGTCCTTCGTCGGATATGTCATCATAAACGACCCTACATCACTGTTCAAAATTACAACCAGAAAGACCAGATATACGTAAATAGCCACTGGAGTAGCGCACTTGTTTGCTTATATAAGGCGAACCTGGCTTCTGCCGGGTCTTCAGCCAAAAGTGTTTTTGCAGATATCAGTTGTTCTTAAAGAACTAAAGACATGCCACCTAGAGTTTTCTATTGTCGATTAATAATTAAAAGGCAACTTGTAAGTGATCACTATCCACGTCCAGATGTTGAGCTAAGAACGCATGTCCGTGGGCAACCTAATAAGCGCAACTGGGGATCTGCTTTGCTCCCCTCCCTCAATTCAGAAAGTGGATATATAATAGGACACTACATCTTGGGATACTTAGTGCGAAGCAAGCAAATTGAATAATTTAACTAGGCTGTTATGTAGTAATGGAGATCTATGAAAATGGGCTCAATTTCTTCTATAATGAATTTGAAACGCATCGATTTGTTTGTTGCCGCCTGGATCGTATACAGAAGACACTGAGCCTGCACCTACGCAGGTTTTATAAAAGGGCGAACACTATGAATATATAGAGGTCTCAATGTCGCTGCGTCGCTCAGGGTATTATCACACAATGGGGCAATAAGACGAGATTGGTTCCTGGTCTATCAATAGAGACGAATCGTGGTGCATAAAATGACACTAGTTACAGCTTCATAGTACTAAAGCACGGGATGAATAATAACAAGAGTAAAGCTGAGCTTGTGGGTTGATCGGGGACAGTGCACGAGCGGAAGACCATTCGTATAGGCTTTTTCTAGTGCCTCCAGGTTCTTCCAGATATAAGAAAATCGTACTCTTGTTTTTCTCCAGGGTCTCGAAAAAATACCTTGAACGATCGCTCACATGCTCGGCTATCTTAAGCATTGGTCCTGGCCGTTATTAAAGCACTGGGTCCTGTCGTATAAAGCACGGGTCTGAAAGGCACTGGTCCTTGCCGTATAAAAGCCACGGCTTGTTCGGGTTATAAAAGCCACTAGTCCTGTTCGTATTAAAGCAGCGATGAAAACCTACTGTCCTTGTCGTATAAAGCCACGTTGTTCAGTATTACTCCATGGCATTACTTTTGGCGTGTCTCGGTGTAGACATGACAAGACACTGCGTCCTGCCGCGCAGGTCATCATACAGCCATTGGTGTTTCTTAACGGATTTATATATCCAGGTCCTGTCCCCCTTTTTCACAGATAAAAGCGCATACTGGTTCTGGCCCGTTATCTCTTCAAAGTTCTTCAATTGGAAGGTTCATGTCTAGATTCGCCTGGTTGGTTTCACGCTCAGAAGTTCCCGGGAATTACCGTCAACGGTCACGTATCAAGCCCCGTCCCGAAATACGTCGCGTATGTATAACGCTACTTGAGATCCTGGTCTGAATTTAAGTAACTATGGTGCACAAACATTGTATTAAATGCCAAAATGGCCGCGTGTCTGGGTTATCAAGAGAAGTGCCGACGGTACCAAGATGTAGAGATCCATACCTGGTGCTGCAGGTCTGCTAGTAAACATCGGTACTTGTTCCCGACCGTGGTTATATAAAATATGTCACTAGGGGTAGCATTAGCCCTCATACTCAACAGACTGCTTGTATTAAAGAATAAGTGTAAGTCTCAATTGTGGTTACTCAAACTAACACTGGCTTATTAGCTCGTATCAAACACATATTGGCTATTATAAATATAAATGCATGTTCCAGGACTATCGCACTAAAACGTATGTAACTGATCGCTGCCGGTTATTAAGCACTGGTTCCTTGCCCGTAAAATAAGTTACGCAATTTGGTTAGGAAAAGGGCATGTTCGTTGAATCCTCACGATATATAGCAACTGGTTTAGAATGCTTAGCTTGTGGCCTGTTCCGGTTTATATATTAAGCACTTGATTTAGGTTAGATTAGTTGAATATACACATTTCCTTGATTGGTCTGTTTCCGTAATTAAGATTTTACGGGGTTCTTTAGGCCGGACAAAAGACGACTTAGGTGCCCTTTACTAGGGTCAAAGGTCTCACCGTTAATTAATAGAGACTTGTGTATACTCTCAGGAAGCACTGGTCCCCGGGGTATAACGCACTTGGGATAAAAGCCACTGGTCGCGGTAAAAAGCACTGTAGTAGTTAGACGGTAATGTATATCGTGGTGCATGTTGTAAAGAGTCTGAATTAAATGTGAACACATGCACTGGTGTATAGGGTGATTATCCTAAATGCTGCGAAACTTCGCCTGTCGTATCATACTAAACGACTTTAGTCTTTTAATTCCATGGTTTATTGGGCGTTAATGATGCACGCGCATTCTGCGTGAGATTAATCCACGTAAACGAATGACTCGCAGGGATTATGTTAAACAGGGAAAGACGGAAGTGGCCGCTGCCGTGGTAATTAAAAGAACCTCTGCGCTTGTCTTCCACACAATGCCGATTACTCGCAATAAAGACGTGCTCTATACTTCGTTAGTATAAATTGTACCCAGGAAGCAGCTATTACGAGAACGATATATCGTAGAGCAGCGCCCTGAAATCACCGTTTTGCTCACGGTCTAAAACACTGGTAAAGCACGAAGGGCCTTCGTTCCACTTATTATCTTCACCCGCGCCAGGAATTAAGACCTCTGTCTACAGAGCTAGGTAACAATTTGTGTTAAAGTGTTGTTTTGCATTGATTTAGTTATAAAATGTGAAATAGAAATTAAATTCAAGGGCTGCCAACACAAACAATCAACAAGCAACAACGCCACAAGGACGCGTTACAAAAAGTGTCAGCCAATGTTAATATGCAGCTGTATACATGAAATGTACTGTCTTCGTCATAAAAGGTCTACTCATTGTGGAGATAAGCTGTCTACGCTGGTTCATTATATAGATAAAGCTACTTGTGCTTAGTTTATATGGGCAAGGACACTGTCCCTACTCCCTGCAAGCCCATCCTCCGTATTAAAGGCACTGGCCTGGCGGTAAAAGCAGCAAGCTCTGCCCGTTTATCACACAGGATCTACAGAGATCAGGATAGAACCACTGTCCCGACGTATAATAGCACTGGTATAAAGGCACTGTCCTGCTTCGTATGTACAGAATACTGGGGGAATTAAAAAACAAAAGACACCACGGGCAGTGTGTGATAACACGCCCGCAAAGATTTTGCGTACAAACCAAGGGACGTCCTATGAAATTGATCTTCTCTCTGTGATTGACATTAACTAGAGTGGTGTGTGAAGAAACACAAAGAAGTGAAAGGATAGATAGACATTATATACTTGTGATATATAATACAGTGAGGAGCTAGATAGAGATATGAGATTATTACATGTACTCAGTTCACACAATGATGGAGCTATTTCATACTTGAACGTTTCACTATGGGTCTCAACTTAAAAGTAGTTGATCCTATTAGACAATATCCTGGATATATCATACAGATAGTTATCGGCTAGTCAAAAGACAACGGTGTGGGATTCGATATTAGCAAGTCAAAATTAATGGGACAGTATCAACCGTCCGATTAACTCTCGTATTAAGCATGCGAATAATACACTACTGTTCAAAGGACCTGAGGAAGATGGCAGACATATACATAGTGTAACTTTTCGGTCCGCATCACGACCCTTCTCTATCAACAGGAGATGTGGTCGCTTGGCGTAAGTACTCATCCGCAGTGTGGCATGTAAAAAAAACGGCATCCGTAAGCACGACCATGAATGCTTGGCCGCAGATTTTTCGATCGTTCAATATACGTTCCCGGCTAAATGCAATAAAAACACTCAATAATATAAATACGATTTCACACATATCAACCAGCAGCCAATAACAAACCAAATTGCCAATTACTGCCAGTGAAAAACGTACGGATTCCATTATATTATAGGTTTGTTGCTCGATATCAACACCAAAAAATCCAAACTAGCATAGAATTCCAAACCTTTTATATAAGGATCGCGTCCCATAACACATCTCCTATTAAACCCCAAGCATCTCAACAGCACATACAAGTAACACAACTTTACCCGGCAGCACTATATACTTTTACCAGCGCCAACACTCGCCAAACGCACTCTCAACACCGATAAACCCATAACAGCAGACACACACCCACATCTGATAAACACCATAAATCACTCCCAAGAAAAAAGCACTACCCATACACGATAAACACCAGACTTAAAGCAAACAAGCGACGCCATAGTACAGTTCATTTTGATGCCAAATTAGCCGAGTCAGTAAACTGTTTTGTCTTTTGCTATTGGTGCGTTTTCGTGAATGTGAAGTCCCCTCACGGCTGTATCTTCCGTTTCACGACCGACGACGCGATGTTGAACATTCAGCGGCAGTTTTTGAAATCAGTAACCCAGCGCCATATTAACCCTCCCGCATTCTGCAGCAATCTGGCACTCGCTTCCGAAACACCCACACCTGCACTGCGCGCCCTCCGGGCGATAAAGGATACATATGTAAGCAATTAGAGTCCACCTTAATTAGATCAAAGAACGACAAATATCAAAAAACAGACATATCTCTTGATGCCTTATTTTAAAGGACACGAATTACGCGTTATTGGCCTTTAAACATGTTCTTGTACCGTCACTTTGGATTGTCACGTTTGAGAAGTTGAACTCAGTTGTAATGAGTGTGAGTCTGGTGATGATTTATGCACTTAAAGCAGAACTAAGTAACATTTTCATCTTACTGAACGTCTTTGTAAGTACCTGTGATGGTTAAGTATGTGTTTTTGGGGCGTTAGGAGTGTCCGTCGTCGCCCCCCGCTGTCCTTGAGCGGAAAACCAGCCTTGTAACGTTTGCCGCCATCAACATGAGGAAAACTCTCCTGAGAAACCCTGGCTCTTTTTATATTTGGCCACGATAAACGTTTTGTTTTTCTTTCTCATAATAAATCAGTATAATCACATACCAAAAACAACAGTACTTTTTCGTCTTGATTCCTGACAATGTATTTTCACAAGGGAGCTGCAGGGGGAGCTCTATCGACAGAGTTACTTAGTTCTGCTTTAAAAACGGCACAGAATCTCTGCTGACGTCACAAAATCGGGGAAATTTAAAACCGAGTGTTTTCTGAGGCTCAAGGGGTGAGAAGATTTACTAAACAGGATCTACAAATGTAAGCGCAACACAATAGGCATAGTTTCTTTATTTCTTGTTATTAATTCTTTAAACACAAATGTACATAACGAGGTGGTCTCTAAAAGGGCCTCATTGAATCTCTGTAACTCTAAGAAAACATTATGGCTGAAGTACTTTCTTTAACCACATGTCTGTATACTTTCTCTTTGTTCCATTTACTTTTTATTTATAACCCTGTTTGTTAAACCAGGACTAAACCAGGAACGGGACCAAGCGAGAACTCAACTAGGACCGATACCGATCTAAAACAGGATGGATTAGTCGTTTCCTCCATCTCACCTGGCCCTGCTCTCGCCTCGCCGCCCGCAGCTCCGTCTTTTTTACAAACGTCCTCCTCCTCGCCGGTTCACGCTTTCTGAACAAACAGGGAAACATGGTGTCGCAGATGCAGATGGACTGTCAAAAATACGACACCGAGCGGCTCTTTCGCATTCGCATTAAAAGCGCCGGCGTTGCGGCATGTCCGAGGCGCTGGGGCGTGAGCCGGCTTTGACAATGCGATACGACACGAGGCGTTTACAGAGCACGAGACAATTATCAGGGAAAAGGATGTCACTGCGGTACATTACATCCAAAGAAGACATTTTATATTGCCTGAAATATCAGTGGCTTTTGGCGTACTCTGTGTAGAACGAATGGTTTTTACTCGTTCTTTTTTGGACAGCGTTGGTTTTTCACGTTGTGTTACTTTTCTGGTGAGAGTTCTGCCGCGTGTTTGTCTCTGGAGGTGCTATTGGTGCGCCTGGAATGCTCCGCGGTATGGCATTAAACGTATTTATCTGGGATTCATTCAGTTGCAGGTGATTTTATTGCTCTTAAAATACGCGTTGTTGTAAGTTTGGGCATAAAGAAAATGTCATATCGTCTGAGGACATAATACTCGTCTATCAACTCATCTTCGATATTTAGATGTAATTTTAAAAAGTATATGCAGGTTCGTATTAAGATGAAATGTATATGAACTGGCCACATACGGAAATATATTCACTTGTTTTGGGACTGTCCTGTTTCTCAAAAACATTGGACAGAAATCAATAAAGCATTGCAGACTATTTCAGAACTACTGTTTGTATTTGAGCCTCAGAACTCCAGCCATGGACACAATGGATGGATACCTTTGGAACGCACTTCTGGCGGCAGGGAAAAAGGCCATCACAAAAAAAATTTATGACACAAACTGCGCAGACGATCATGAACTGGGGCGACATTATAACCGACATACGGAAAACAAAAATAAATAACTAAAAATAATACAGTTTTGACAAATTTTATAAAAAACTGACTTTATTTTTCTTTGGATGCTCCTAAATTGTTATTTTGAATTATACCTAATTTGTTTCTTTCTGGTCTTGCCCTGTTTTTTGTAATGAAAAAATAAATAAATAATAATAATAAATTAAATTAAAAATAAATTAAATTAAATCATTATCATAATAATAATAATAATAATAATAATAATTATAATTATAATTATAATATAATAATAATAATAATAATAATAATAATAATAATAATAATAATAATAATGATGATGATGATAATGATAATGAAAAATAAATAAAATAATTAATAAATACATAAATAAAAATTATAGAAATGTATAAATGTATTTCTAACAAGTAAGCCAGAAATAAATCATAAGATATTTACCTCAAACACATCTAGATGAGCTGCTTGTCTTCTATTTCTGTTGGTTAAATCAGCAGTTTTCTAAAGCCCTGCGAGGCTGTTGTGACGTTGGGCTCGACAAAAATAAATGGGATTGAATTTCGATAATAATAATAATACGGCAACAGATACTTTATAATGTGAATATGTTTCCAAATTAATTTAATTCAAACATTTGATCCGATTCCACGCAGAGACACAACTTAACTCGCAGGGTGGACATTTTCTCACGTAAAACATCCACATAAGAAAGTCTAAAACGCTCCCGTTCCACATTTGTCCGTATCGACTTGTGTGTTCCGTATCCGCTGTTCTGAATAGAGCTGGTGCAGTCGAAAGTGAAGTCGCCGGCCTCGGCATTAAACATATTGTGTAAAACAGCAACATTTGTCACTGTCAGACGGAGCTTTGTAAATGTGGGTTCATCCAAGCGTTCATTTCCCTGTTCCTTTGTCTCAGTCTGTCAGGGTTAAGGCCAGATATGTTCATAATGCTACCGGGATATTATTGTGTGCTATCGAGCTGTAGGAATAAATAACAGAAATGGATGGGTCGTGTATGTTTACAATCGCTTTCTGTTGCACTGTGCGTTCGGTGATGGCAAGGTTCCTGAAGCCGCAGCTGCCCTGGTGCTGACGGACGGAGGAACGGCTGCCAATCTGTGCGCAGAGAATCGAACCGTCTTTGACCAGAACCGATTGGACGTCTGGTAATTAATATGCAAACGACGATTACACAAACAACAAACAGCTTTTGGGCAAACATAGATGAGTTAAAGTCCGTATTAAAGGTTCTCCTGTTTTTCTAATCCTGACTCAGTTTGGTGCTGTAGAACCTGTGGTCAATATTGATCACAGTTTTACTTCCGTTAAGTTGCAGTTTGTGATGAAATGTTGACAAATAAAAAATAAAAATGAGCTGAATCCTTCTGTGATGTCATCAGCGTGCGACACAGACAGTCGAGACTTAACTGACACACTTTTCTGACAGTTTAAACCGTCGTTGGACAAAATAAAGGTGTTCTATGGTATTATTGTGTGTCAGATCAGAACTGTTGTGTCATTTATGTGGGTTTTGGCTCTTGTTTACAGTCTGGTTGCTAGGTAACTGCTGTGGAATGACCTCTGCCTATGTCATACTTGTGCTCGTGTCCAACCAGGAAGTACAATTATAAACTTTACAAAAATGGTCAAACTGTTGACAAAAATGTTGAGTCGAATCTGAATCATAACTGTGTTCACTGCGTTTTAGTGAAATGTGTAGTTTAACCTGTCAAAAGTCGCTTTACCTGATTTTCACTGTTTTGAACGTGAAATACAGAGCGAGTTAATTTGCCCAATTGCTTTTGTGCACGTAATAAAGTTAAATCTGTTTTGTCCCAGTGCAGATGTGTTGAAAAAAGCATCTAATCAGATTGTCTGCATCTATTTATGGAGCGTTTTATTCTCCAAGAAGCAGGAAGTGCGCCGTTAGCATGCTAATGTTTGTTAGCTTTACGGCGAAACTCAGTCACCCTCAAAAACAGAACAGCAGGTGGTAGCATTTAGTGACATTTACCTGAGTAACTTTCCCGTGTAATTGTACATCTCGGCGTAACTCTCTGGCGCTTCACGTTTACTCTTGAGTAAAATTCAGTTTGAAGTAACGGCCCATTACTTCACGATTGATGAATGAGTTGAACGTTCGTGTTTCTTGCACTGCTCCTTCTGACGAGATTTAGTTTGTATAAAAGTAAAAGTCAGTCTTACCTTGAGCAGACACTTGCCTCCGTCACCTCCCGTTTGTCCTGGAGTTGTTCTTCAGCTTTGTAGATGGACAAGCCCCCCTGAGCCACTGCAACACAGACCACCGCAACGTCATGGTGTGCTGTTGTTTTCATGTCGTTGTCTGTTCTACGTTAGAGAAACTTTACTTTCTTTCTTTTTCAGCACACGCTCTTTTTGTCAGTCCATCTGCTCCGTATTTATGCCCTACAGAGCGCATGGTCGGAGCGCATGGTCAGAGCGCTCCTCAGTGAAACCGGCTCACACGACCTTAGATCAGACTGGAGAGCGTTCCAAGCTGTGGGAGCAGCATGGCTAAAGGCTCACTTTCCCCACTCAGTCTGAACCAGAGGGACAGACGAGCCGTGAACGCCTCACGAGAGCAGGGCGTCGTGACCCTGCGCCGTCTGCACGAGGGGCGCCACATCGGGACGGCACAAAGACCACAAAGACCCTTATAGATGAGAGCGATCCAATGAGTGAACCTCAGAGAGAAACACTGACGAATCACAGCGATGAGTGAGTGGAATGGAAAAAAAATTACTTAAATCAGACTTAATTTGGAAATGGACAAATTTAACCGCGCCTTTGGACCAAGTGAAGTCTGTTGAAATCTACTTGTGTTTACTTTAAATACACACTCTCTGGTCGTTTTGTGTTTTTGTTCTATTTGTGTTTTGTCTTGTCTATTTGATAAGAGGAAAAGTTTGAACCGAACTCGATGGGATTACCCTGAGACGTCTTGATCGGAGCACTAACGTCTGGTAGCGCGCGCAAAGATCGCGGCGTTAGCTTTTCTCAGAGTTCAGCGCTAACTTCGGGGATTCCGCTTGCGGTTTGTCACGCTTGCCGGGAGTTCGTACGTTCGCGTTACAAACCGGAGAAAGCGGATCGCGCTACAGTCGGTTCCGATCCGTCAAACAAAATACCTTTCCAACTCGTGATTAATTACAGTTACTTAGAGAACCCGATCAACCGGCTTCTTTTGGTTTGTCATTCCGTTCAAATACAGAGTTTGCGCATTTGGCCCCGCCTCCGTCTGAAATGTTGACATCAGATTTTCCGACCTCTCCGCGGACACTCGCGCGGTAATAGCTCGTGTCATTTGGGGGGTTAACGCGGCTTAGTCCAATCGGAACGTGGTTAAAACAACCCCGGAACGTCGGCGCGGGCGAGTGATTTATCCCGGGACGGCGCGGCAGAACAGAGCGGAGAAATTGCGTTGAGATTAGTGAGTCGGGGTTGTATAGTTTAAAAGCAATCTCTGCTCTAAGTGAGGAATGGAAGAGGGAAAGGCCTGACACGTTTTAACATTGAAACAAATGGCTTAACCTTTGAAACTCCAGCCTCAAAAACAGCAGAAACGGGACATTACGGGCCATTATTCACCCCGGGTCCATACATAATAATAGAGTCATCAATAACAGGCTCAGTGCGGGTAAAATGAACAAGAAATCTGCTTTAGCTTCATTGACTGGTCTCTTATAGTGAAACGCGCAAATATGGCAAAGGATTAAAGCCGGCATCAGTAACTTTTTTACACTCAAAGTTGGTACACGCTGATGAACTGAGATTTTTTTTCTGTTTTCAGCCACGTTTTCATAAAGTTTCCAGCTCATAAACATATACATGGCGTCGTTAGAAACAAGCGGGTGTAATGCCTCATTCGTCCAGGAGGGTTCCATTGTGGAAAAAGAGTCGGTTGTTTCATCTGGACTCCAAAAACAAGACCAATGTCCAACCAAGAAGTACAATTATAAACTTTACAACTGGGACAAACGGGCAAAATGTTGAGTCAAATCTGAAATCTAATCGTGTTTTAGTGAAACGTTTGTCCGTCTTAATCTGTCTCATTCTGATAAATGTAACTTTATTTTAATTGCTTACAACAAAATGACGATATCGTTATTTTCTCAGATGTGAAATAAAAGCTGAAAGCATAAATAAGACGGTGCTTTACGTTTTCAGAGGAACATGGCAAAAAGTAAATGGATGTTTTTTGCTTCAGGCAGAAAAGTGAAAATCTGTTTTTTATCTCAGTGTCACATGTTTTACATTTACGATTGTCGTGTTCAGGAGCAGTGGGACGTCACCTGAGCTAAACCACGGAACACAATCACATGTAGGACGTGACAAAGATGGAGGAGGAGCATCTGAATCGCTGGATTCTGGAGTGAACTGAGCTCTAAAGTGTTATGGGGCCCTTGTTTACCGTTCGGGGCCCGAAACAGAAACACTCTGAGGTGTGGCTAAAACTGTGAGGAGCTTTGTGCATCCAGTGTAATGTTGGTAACATTTTCTGTTTCATTGATAAAATATGTTTTAGCGAGGAGGTGTGAGGAGGTGTGAGGAGGTGTGAGGAGAAGCGAGGTGGTGTGAGGAGCAGCGAGGAGGTCTGAGGGGCAGCGAGGAGGTGTGAGGGGCAGCGAGGAGGTCTGAGGAGCAGCGAGGAGGTCTGAGGGGCAGCGAGGAGGTCTGAGGAGCAGCGAGGAGGTCTGAGGAGCAGCGAGGAGGTCTGAGGAGCAGCGAGGAGGTGTGAGGAGAAGCGAGGAGGTCTGAGGGGCACGCGAGGGGTCTGAGGGGCAGCGAGGAGGTGTGAGGAGAAGCGAGGAGGTCTGAGGGGCAGCGAGAGGTTGAGGGCTGTGAGGAGGTCTGAGGAGCAGCGAGGAGGCCTGAGGAGCAGCAAGGAAGTGAGAGGAGAAGCAAGGCGGTGTGAGGAGCAGTGAGGAGGTGTCACTGATCACTTGGATGGAGCCTGTGTTTACTTTTTGTGTTTTGTTTCTCACGCCAAAAGCAGAACGAGCTCCTCACGTTGGGTTGAACCAGCTCGCACCAAAGCCATGGCAGATAATGGAGTCCAAGGTTCTGAGATTGTAATGGCGTTTCCAGACCAGAAGGGGCACACGTTAAAGACATGAGATACAATATAAAACAATGCCAAAGCCAAAAGAGAACGTGTGTGTCGCCTTTAAAACAGCAGGTGATCCATCATCATGTCACGTCGTTCAAAGGGACTTTACCTCAATTAAACGGCCGGAGCAGAGAGGGAAAAGGTGTAGGTTTGTGCTGGAGTAGGCCTTTTGTGCAGGTCCTTTCAGATTAGCAGAGGAGCCCTGGGGGAGCGAGGAGGCGTCCCACTGCCCGCAGCACAGACGGGAGCGCCGCGGGGGGAGCGAGGAGGCGTCCACTGCCCGCAGCACAGACGGGAGCCGCGGGGGGCGGAGGGGCGTCCCACTGCCCGCAACAGACGGGAGCGCCGCGGGGGGAGCGAGGAGGCGTCCCACTGCCCGCAGCACAGACGGGAGCGCCGCGGGGGGAACGAGGGGCGTCCCACTGCCCGCAGCACAGACGGGAGCGCCGCGAGGGGAAACGAGGGGGCGTCCCACTGCCCGCAGCACGACGGGAGCGCGCGAGGGGACGAGGGGGGTCCCACGCCCGCAGCACAGACGGAGCCGCCGGGGGGGCGAGGGGGTCCCACTGCCCGCAGCACAGACGGGAGCGCCGCGGGGGGGCGAGGGGGCGTCCACTGCCCGCAGCACAGACGGGAGCGCCGCGGGGGGGGCGAGGGGGCGTCCCACTGCCCGCAGCACAGGCACGGGAGCGCGCGGGGGAGCGAGGGAGAGGGGTCCACTGCGCGCAAGCACGGGAGCGCCGCGGGGGGGGAGGGGGGCGTCCACTGCCCGCAGCACAGACGGGAGCGCGCGGGGGGAGCGAGGGGAGCGAGGGGGCGTCCCACCTGCCGCCAGACAGACGGGAGCGCCGGGGGGGGAGGGGGCGTCCACTGCCGAGCACAGACGGGAGCGCCGCGGGGGGGGCGAGGGGGGCGGGGGGCAGCGTCCACCTGCCCGCAGCACAGACGGGAGCGCCGCGGGGGGAGCGAGGGGAACGAGGGGGCGTCCCACTGCCCGCAGCACAGACGGGACCTTTAAAATGTCCTTATTCCTCCTGCAAACTCCTGCTACACAATAACAGTCATTTTACACAGGCCAAGTTTTTGTCTGACAATGTTTTGTTTTATTTTACAATTGAAAAAAAAAGAAGAAAAAAGACGAGAAAAATAGTCATAATTACCCCGTAAGAAGATATTGATTATGCTTTTGTCTGGTATCACTTAATGCATCAGTATTTTGGATCATTGTTTTATATTTTGGACATTTTTCAATGAAAGCTTCAGGTTCATTTCCACGTCCAAGTCTAAGATTCAGAAACTGTCTCATCTCGTCAAGCTCTGGACTAAATATACCTTTTAGTCATGTAGTTGTACGTCTTTAATTGACACAAATGCACTTTTTGGAGCTTTTAACCATGTTATAACATCAAAAACATACCTGGAGTTGCATTTCACTTCACTCACACTAATTTGTTGAATCCTGTATTAAAAAGTCCTCTCCCCTCCGAGCGTCAAAAACAGTTGTTCTGAATTTCCCTGATGTGTGATGTCATATTCTACCTATGACATGACATATTTGGTCATGTCATGGATACTTTCAGCCCTAACTCCGCCTTTATAGAGTGATAAATGTATTTACCAGAAGTGACCGTGCAGTTGGTCAAGTAGTTCCGCATATCTTTTGTTAAAACCGTTTTTTTGGCAAATATAGTGGTCGTTTTTTTGATCCCGAGCTCCATTGGAGGAGGAGAGAGGGAGGTCTGACTAGCAGAACCGGACCCCACCCACAATGCATCGCTGCGACGCGTGACTGACAGATCGCTATATCGGAGTCGATCATCACGAAGCACTGGCCATTTCGGAGATCAGCGAAATGGAGATTTTAATTAGAGTCTGGAGCAGAGTCGGGATCCGGAGCGCTCAGGCCCGGCACGTGTCAAAAGGACAACGAATCAAGAATTTTTTTATCCAAACAGCGCAGTGTCCGCCTCAATGGAGAACTCAAGAAAAGTACTGTCGCTAAAATAGTATCTAAAGTGGGTTGAGTTGGGTAAAACGTTCAATGTCCACACGCGCCAACAACTCAACAGTGCATTCTTTCTCCGAGTCGCTTAAAACGTCTTTGCAGTCCGTTTTATTATTTTATTTTCCAGGACTTCAACTAGCAATCAAATCCGCCAACGATTGCACATTGAGGCTTTTTAAATACATTTTGAACCAACTGAAGGTTAAAATGCTGTGACCGAAGGCTTCTAGATGGAGGACGTACACAAAAAGAGTGTAATATTGACATCTAATTCTTTGCTTTTTCTGCTCTCTCATCTCGTTCACAAGAGTTTCAACTTTGATTGGGGAAATGACGGAGCAAGGCCAAGAATTAGAGACCGTGATTGGCTAAAACAATAGCTCGACTGTAAATGTTGGGCGGGTGTAAAGACTTTTCCAGACACTCCGTTGGTTTAGCAACTTGAGCGCGGACATGCTCTTCTCTTTTGCCAAACACACGTGAAGAGAGTGGATTTTTATGGATATTTAAACGTTATTTTGCGACTCAGACGACAACAGCGCGAGTGCCATGTGCGTATGGATTTTACAGGCGCTCGCCAAGTTGCTCGCCAAGTTGCTCGCCAAGTTGCATGCCAAGTTGCTCGCCAAGTCGTTTTAATATCGCTATGCCTGCTCAGTTCTGGTTTTACAAGTGCACTAGTGCTGTCATGTAGCGTGCAAATGTATGTTATGTTGTGTCTGCTGTGGAAAGACGACAGCAGTTTGTGGTGTTTTGAAATCTTTAAGCTGGATATAGCTTTTTTTAAACTTGGACAAGCAGCAGTAGATGTATTTTTGGAGCTTCTTTTGGTAATTTAGTTGTAAGTTACTTTTATCACTCAAAAACGCAGTTACTTTTGTGGTAACTATTGGTAATTACTTTTT
The DNA here is from genome assembly GCA_015082035.1 of Chaenogobius annularis. Taxonomy (NCBI): domain Eukaryota; kingdom Metazoa; phylum Chordata; class Actinopteri; order Gobiiformes; family Gobiidae; genus Chaenogobius; species Chaenogobius annularis. The sequence goes on along the minus strand of BJKM01001027.1, from coordinate 159,450 downwards.
TGCCCAACAGTGATTGTTGATTTAATATCGCAGCTGTCTTTGTTATAAATGGTCTTTTTGACTTGCGGTTATGGTGCCGGTCTAGACACACGCATTCATTGCGCTTCTGCCGACATTCGCCTCAGAAATCTCTGTGTCACCCCCGTAACCCCAAGAAACGAGGAGCAAGAGATGGGCAAACACGGAAAAAAACAAGGCAGGTAATGCTTCGGGAGCTAAACAATCAAAGCTGTCGCACCGTGGCCTGGGTGGAGGACAGGCCGCCTCACAAGCTAACGAGGCTAACACGGCTAACATGACCAGCTTCTCGGGCGGGGGCAGAGGACATAACTTTACAACAGCTGGCCCTTATGTTACATAGAGAGCTGAGGTCAGAGCTTGGAAAGGCGTCCGGCTTGACATAGTAGAAGCCGATTTAGCGAACTTGAAGGCAGGAGGCGGGAGGAGCCGGCGCGCGTATCGCTAAGGATGAGTAACAGTTATAAAAGGTCTTTCCGTATGTCTTTTGGTCCACATAGTCCAGATAATAATTACAATCATCAAAATACGACAACTACAATTATATTTTTATACTCACAACTAGTCGACTAATCGTTGCAGCCCTTATTTCTGAACGAGGTGGACATCTACACGAACTTGTGAATATAATTGCCTAGAATAAAGGTCCATTCACTCCCTCATGTTCTTGCACTGTCATGAGCCGCAGCAGCAGGGGTTGTGTTATAGTGGTAGTCGTGTTGTGGTAATAGCAACCGATTTTTTCTTCTTCTTCTCAAATACATCCACAAACCACCACGTGTGCTCGATACTGCAGTCCACGCTCCCATTGTAAAACCCCCTTCCATAATAAACCACAGTAAAGCTTTTCCAAGATGGCTTCCTGGATGGCGGGGGGGTGGTCCTGTGTTCTGTCGCGGCCTCTTCTCCCCTTAAACTTTAATCTTTCCTATTAATTCCCTGCTACTGGAGAATGTGCGAGGGTTAATGTGGCGTGAAGGCGTTTTTCACTGCACAATCTCTGCAAAGCTAATTAGCTTCAGGTGCTAAATGCTCCAAACTGCCATCCATTTGGGCAGACACAGCTCGCCGCCCGCTCCCTCGTGCCACATTTCTCCTGCCGAGGACGTTACGGGGGAAAAAGAGCGAGGAAGGAGGCGAGCAAACAGTCGTCATAAAAACTAGCATGCTAAAGGAGCAGTAGGGTAGCAGCAGCAGCAGTAGTAGTAGTAGTAGTAGCTGGGTTAGTGGTGGTAGTAATAGTACTAGTAGCACTAGTAGTAGTAGTAGTAGCGGTAGTATAGTAGCGGTAGTAGTAGCGGTAGTAGTAGTAGCGGTAGTAGTAGTAGTGGCAGTAGTAGTAGTAGCAGTAGCAGTAGTAGTAGTAGTAGTACTAGCAGTAGTAGTAGCAGTAATAGGTGTAGTGTAGTAGTAGTATAGTAGTAGCAAGTAGCAGCAGTAGTAATAGCAGTAGTAGTAGCATTAGCAGTAGTAGTAGTAGAGTAATAGGTGTAAGTGTAGTAGTAGTATAGTAGTGAGTACAGCAGTAGTAATAGCAGTAGTAGTAGAATTAGCAGTAGTAGTAGTAGCTAGTAGTAGTAGTAGTAGGTGTAATGTAGTAGAGTAGTAAGTAGTAGTAGTAGCAGTAAGTAGTACGTAGTAGTAGGGTGTAATGTAGTAGTAGTAGTAGTATAGCAGTAGTAGGTGTAGTGTAGTAGTAGTATAGTTAGTAGCAGTATCAGCAGTAGTAATAGCAGTCAGTTAGTAGTTAGCAGTGTAGTAGTAGCCAGTAGTAGTAGTAGTAGGTGTAATGTAGTATAGTAGTAGCAGTAGCAGCAGCAGCAGTAAGTAGTAGTAGTAGTAGTAGGTGTAATGTAGTAGTAGTATAGCAGTAGTAGCAGTAGTAGGTGTAGTGTAGAAGTAGTATAGTAGTAGCAGTATCAGCAGTAGTTTGTAGCAGCAGTAGTAATAGCAGCAGTAGCAGTAGTAGTAGTCGTGAGAGTAGTAGTAGTAGAGGTGGGCAATATATGGAAATTGTATCATGTAAAACTGTTAAAAATTAGCTTAAAAAGAGACATTTCGGGATATTTCTGCACTTTTGTACTTACTGTTATGGTACATTTACATTTTGTGCAACATCTGACCCTCAGCCACGACATTTACAGACACATTTTGCACATTCAAGAGAAACTTATTGAATCGCGATGTGTCGCTTTGATCAAAATGGCCGATTGTCACGGGAACGAGATCACCATTTTAATGTGAGAATGTGGGATTGCTTTTAACGCACCGTAAAGCCCTTTCTGTGACATTATTAGTATGAAAAAAAGCTTTATATTTAAAGTTTGATTGCGTTATTGTAAAATCAACAGAACAAGTCCGTTTACTTCTCTGGGTGATGTCAGGGCAAAGACTCGAAGGCTGTGACATGAATGAATTGTACGGGTTGAAACTCGTGACCAATCAGAGCACTCCTTTGACAAAGACTTCGCTGAGGCTCGGGTCATTATTTATTTACTTTTCAGTTGGACAAAATGCTTTTCCTGCTTTAGCTCTTAATTAAAATGTATATTGGCATATATTGTAAATTTATAGTTATTAAAATTCAACTCTAATTTAAAGCTTGACAGGTTTTTTCCACATAATGAATCACTTTTTCTATTTTGTTTTTTATTACTAAAAACATAAATATTAAGTACTTAAATACAAAAATACAGATTTAATGTAGATTTTTTTTTTGTTATTTAAATGTTTTAATTTAACATATTATGCAAAATGTACTTTTTTGAGCTTGTCTTCTCTACGCCTTGTCTGAGCCTCACAAAAACATTTGGTTTCAAGCGTAGTTCTGAGCATTTTTGCCTCAAACGTTACAACTGCGAGCTAACATTAGCATGTCAGGGAATGCTAGCGTTTGTTTAGTTCCCATTGTTGTTCCCTCTGCTGCCAGTAGATGGGGCGCTAACACCAAATCGTGGGGATGAAACTGAGAGAAAGTACTGGATGTTTCAGTACATACTTTTAAGTTCTAAAACATGAGGCGCCAAAGTAAAGCTGCTCAAGAGCGTGTTTAAAGGCCAGAAACATGTAATATGTGTGTTTTAGCAGAAACAGCCATCCGAGCGTTCCTTTCCCGTGCGGATCACTGTGTATGATCCAGCCTCACACTGTGTGCAGCCTCGTCTCCAGCTGTCCTCGCCATGTTTTTAGACTTAATTATCTCTGAGTGTTTGTTTTATCCACCTTCAGGATGCGGCACCGCGGGGGGGGGCAAACGGAACGGGTCGAACAGAGGGGGATTGTGGGTAAAAAAAGAAGTGTGGGTTTGTTATAATGACACAGCAGGGAATGAAGTATGGAGTTAAACTAATGAATGCCAAGAAGCTCGACTGCATCGGAGAAGGTTTTTAAGACGTGTTCTGACAATTACGGGACTTAACTTTTGTTCCCTTGACTGTCCTGGGTGGCTCTGGGGGCTCTTGCGACGAGACCCTCCACTTTTATTGATTCAAATTCAGTAAGTCATGAGGCAGAGGAGCAAAAGGGGGAGAGAAAGATGAGAACGAAGGCCATACAAGAGGGAGAGAGATATGGTTAAAGTGGAGCTAAACGACCCCCTCAAAGCCTCCGCCCACAAGCTAAATTTAAAAAAAATGCCAGTGGGCAGTGCCAGGCAGGTGTAGAGGAATGGGTGACGGGGTGAGGGGGCGGGCTCTGGACCGGTCATTGACAGCAGCCAGACAGAATCAAACATGACGTGCGATGGAGCCTCCACTTAGACCTGGAGCGGATGTTTGTCCTTTTGACCTCTGCATGAACTACAATGCCGCGCTGTGATCGGTCGACCACTCGAAAGTCGAGCAGCGCGAGCCCGACCAGACGATTGGCACGGGTTTGTGGACCACCCGGTTACCTAGACCCGCAGATGTGCAAGTTTAAACTGTAAAAACGCAGATTGGACTGGCACCACCACGTTTACCTGAGCCTGTGGGCATTTCGTTTAGCAGGTCATATTTCAATCTTCAATCTTCAGGACAAAGGCTGTTTCATCCGTGCATGACGACACACACACACACACACACACATTATGATATTAACACACATAAAGGGAGCCGAGGGGAAACTCCGGGCTGTGGGAGAGTCTGAGGGACGACAGATTAAACTGTGATGACAGAAACAGAAGATCCAAACCACCTCGGGAGCTCAGCCGCAGAGTGGACATGTTTTTGTGTTCAGGACAGAAAATGCAGACTATAATCTGCCCTTTCTGACATTCAGATTTACAATTGAATGTCAAATGTTGCTTAATCTCTAAATAGACTCGCTACATGACAAACAGTGTGTGATATTAAAGGTGCACTAACTTTCTGTGACTATGAAAAACAATCGTTGTGATATTTTGATGATTGTATCTTTATCCGGACTAAACAGGCTCTAAAACACACAAAAATACCTGTTTAGAAAATGACAGTGGCATTGTTCAATTCAAATGTCAAAAAATAGAAATCATTTCCGATTTTTATCAATTATACACTTTATTTGTAAATATTGAACCCTTCAGTTACCATAGTTCAGTCTATATATTTTTATTTTATTTTTTATTTTTTTATGTTATTTTGTTATTTAATTTGTATATTTTGCTTTTATTTCACTAATTAATTAAATATTTTTTATATGTATTTATTTTTATATGATTTTATTTTTATATACTTTATTAATTACTACTGTTATCATTATTATATTTATAACTTTTTTATGTACTTATTCATTTGTTACTTTTTTATTTTTTTATTTTTTATTAACCTCTCTTAAACCAGATAAGACCCCATCGAGATCAAAACTGGGGCAAATGTATGTTATAGTCCCAATGTGCAGTGTTTGACCAGCGGTGGCGCCGCTTTGCTGTGAATGTCCCGCAGTGTGTCATTAAAACAAGGCACGGCGACGCCACCAGGTGAAGTTACAGGTCAGATCTGTGTCCGAGTCGACCCCGCTCAGAGCAAGAACACAAGTGTGATTCAGCATTTCAAATACCTCGTGCAGGAGATTAGTCTAAAGCTGCACTCAGGAACATTCGCGGTAAAGCAACATCATCTCCATGGAGACAATATGTTTATTTTTTAGAGTGTTAGCAACAAACGTCAGAAGCGGGACCTATACTTCTACAATTATAAATGAAAGATTGTTAATAATTATTGGTATTAGTCATTATTCTTACTTATTCTTGCTATTTCTTACGATTTCTTACTATTTCTTACTATTTATTATTATTTATTACTATGTATTATTATTTATTACTATTTATTGCTACGTATTATTATGAATTACTATTTATTATTTATTACTATTTATTATTATTATTTATTATCATTTATTACTTTGTATTATGTATTAATAGTTGTTATTATTTATTACTATGTATTATTATTTATTACTATTTATTGCTGTGTATTATTATGAATTACTATTTATTATTTATTACTATTTATTATTATTATTTATTATCATTTATTACTTTGTATTATTATGTATTAATAGTTGTTATTATTTATTACTATGTATTATTATTTATTACTATTTATGACTATTTAACATATTTATAATTACAGCCCACTGAAGCAGGATTCATTAGTGTCTCTCTCTCGGGCCCCTGAGCGTGAGTCTGGGGCCACACAGGCATAAGTCACACATAAAGAGGACCAGGAGGACTAAACCAGGTCCTCTGCTGCCCCCTACAGGCTGAGACTCAGTACTACCACCAGCGCCACATTTCTTCAGATGTAGTACATGATGTTTTGTTATTGTTTGTTTGTTAATCATTTATTGTCAAAAGTTGAGAAGTTGTTGCAGGTCCTTCAGGCACAATGTCAAGTGCTATTTTTGCTTCTCTATTTTCCCCCTAAAACCTTAAAAAAAGAGGCTAACGAAAGGACAAAATGTGTACTAAATAAATGAAATAAAAAGAATAAATAAATTGAATAAATAGAATAAATGGAATAAATGGAATAAATGGAATAAATGGAATAATAATAAAATAAATAAAATAAATAAAATAAATAAAATAAATAAAATAAATAAAATAAATAAAATAAATACATTTTATTTATTATTTACACATTATCCACACTTTTTGCATAACGTTTCCTCCCTTTCTCCTTTCCTTACCTCCCTCCTGCCCCATCTCTCTCCCTCTTTTACCCTCACCTCCCTCTACATTGCTTTATTCCCTCCTCCCTCTCTCCACCATCCTTTCTCCCTCCCTCTGTCTCTCACTCTCTTCCTATATTCCCTCATCATTTTCTCCCCCCCTCTCTCCCCTCCTCCACTTACTCCGCTATCCCACTCCCCTCTCTCACCTCTTCCTTTCTCTGTCTCCCCTCTCTTCCCCTTCCTTTCTCTGTCTCCCCTCTCTTCCCCTTCCTTTCTGTCTCTCCTCTCTCACCCCTTTTTGCCGTCCTTTTACCTGCATCTCCTCCCTCTATCTCCCCATCTTCATATTTCTCTCCCTCTTTTGCCCTCACTTCCTCAAACCGCCACATCTCTCCCCTTTCTCCCCCTTCCTCTCTCTAAACCATTCTCTCCCCTCTCTCCTCTCCCCGCCTCCCTCCTCCTTTAACCTTCTGCCCCCTTCTCTCCTCCCCTCCATCATCTCCTCTCCTCTTTATCATTTATCCTTCTCCCTCTTTTGCTCCCTTCCTCCCCTTCTCTCGTGCCATCCTGTTTGTTCCTCACCTCCCTTCCTTTCCATCTTCTATCAGTCCCTTTGCCCTCTCCTCCTCTTCCCCTCCCTCTTCCTGTGTCTCACCCTGTTCTTACATTTTGTTGCAGCTCTGAAAAAATAATTACCTCTGTCAGAATGATGAATGCAGTAGAGAGAGAGAGAGAGGGAGAGAGAGGAAGAGGGAGAGAGAGGAAGAGGGAGAGAGGAAGAGGGAGAGAGGGAGGTCTGTGGTTTTAATTGAGCTGTAGAGGAGCGTCTGAGGGAGGAAAAGAACACACACGACGGGAAAAGTAAAGAGGAAGAAACGTGTGAGGGTCAGTGCAGTTTGGGGTCATTTCACAACAAGTTTACTATCTACTTCAATTACTTTGCTATTTCTACTACTAATACTACTGTTTCTACTATTTTTTACTACTAATACTACTATTTCTACTACTAATACTATTTCTACTACTATTTTTACTAATAATACTATTTTTTACTACTAATACTATTTCTACTACTAATACGACTGTTTCTACTACTAATACTGCTTTTTCTACTACTAATACTACTATTTCTACTACTAATACTGCTATTTCTACTACTAATACTACTATTTCTACTAATACTACTATTTCTACTACTATTTTTTACTACTAATACTATTTTTTACTACTAATACTATTTCTACTACTAATACTACTATTTATACTACTAATACTGCTATTTCTACTACTAATACTACTATTTCTACTAATACTACTGTTTCTACTACTATTTTTTTACTACTAATACTACTATTTTTTACTACTAATACTACTATTTCTACTAATACTATTTCTACTACTAATACTACTGTTTCTACTACTATTTTTTACTACTAATACTACTATTTCTACTACTATTTTTTACTACTAATACTACTATTTCTACTACTAATACTACTATTTCTACTACTAATACTACTATTTCTACGAATACTACTGTTTCTACTACTATTTTTTTTACTACTAATACTATTTTTTACTACTAATACTACTAATACTACTATTTCTACGACTATTTTTTACTACTAATACTACTATTTTTACTACTAATACTACTATTTCTACTATTTTTTTTTACTACTAATACTACTATTTCTACTACTAATACTATTTCTAAAAATTTTTACTACTAATACTATTTTTTACTACTAATACTACTATTTCTACTACTAATACTATTTTTTTTACTACTAATACTACTATTCCTACTACTAATACTATTTCTACTGCTAATAATGCTATTTCTACTACTAATACTATTTCTAATACTACTGTTTCTACTACAAATACTATCTCTACTATTTTTTACTACTAACACTACTATTTCTACTACAAATACTACTATTTCTACTACTATTTCTACTATTTTTTACTACTAATACTACTATTTCTACTACTAATACTACTGTTTCTACTACTAATACTACTATTTTTTACTAATACTACTATTTCTACAACTAATACTACTGTTTCTACTACTAATACTACTATTGCTACTATTTTTTACTACTAATACTACTATTTCTACTACTAATACTACTATGTCTCCTTGCCGTGAGTTAGGGCTTATACTACAATTCCGGGTACTGCAACGCTGCCACTATTACTCATTATAGAACTACTATTTAGTGGTGGAACTTTATTTACTTGATATTTTACTTGATTGTATTCGAGAGCGGGACTCTGTAAACTTTCCAGTTCACTACATTTTTTAACTGGACTGAAAAGTGTGTTTTTACGCACATTGAGCAAAGAGGAACATATGAATAAAAATGGAAGATTAAGTTATTGATTTGGTCGTCTTAATTCTTTCTCAATTCTCTCATTCTCAATTTATTTTATGTATTACTGATCGTGTGTGTGTCACGGCCAATCAAGAGTAACTCAGGGGCCCAAACTAAGGACCCCTGGGAGCCAAACGTGGCCCTCAGACCCGTTTTTGTTGGCCCCCGCAGGCTTTGTTGCTGAATTCTCCCACTATGACCTCAATAACATCACATTTATTAGAACACAAAAAAGAAACTACAATAAAAACCGTGTTTGTTTGTATTTTCAATGTTTTTATTGCACTAAAAACGAATAAAAAGAAAGTAAAAAAGAACTGTGTCGTTACTGTGAGCGCTCGCATCTCCACAAACCTGACTCGTTTCCCTCTTATTGATCGATCAGAACGGTTATTTGACCTCATTAAAAACTATTATTTAAAAAAAGACCTTCAATATGAATTTCCTGGACTTTAACAAAACTCCAAAGTCTGAACTCCGCCCCAAACCTCGTGCTTTTAATGACGTTTAATTTAATTAGCAGTTTATTATGTATTATTCATTCTATTCCTCTATTATTGTGTCACGTAACGATGTAGATGTCATTAATTGATATCAGTTACTGCGGCGCTAAAGTACATCGGTTTAGTCCAATTCCAAACTCGTTATTGCCTCTCGGCCCCCCGACTGAAAAAAGTACATGTTTAATTAATAATAACGTTTCGCGATGCAACCTTGGCCAATGTCATTAAAACGTTATTAAACCGCACGCAAACGCGCATTTAAACGGTTTGGACTCGATGTATCATTCATGGCGCCGAAGTCGAGGCGGGGGGCATGCTTGGGAAGTAAAGCCGAGCCCCCCCCCGATTTCTGTCTAAATGAAAAAATATATAAAATAAATAAATAAAATGCGTATTAATTTTTCATCGCGCGACATTTTAATATGAAGTTCCCGCCGTATTCCCGCGCCGCCGTCTTTGTCACACTCCGGTGCAACTTTCCAATTTGACGCGAGCTTAAAGGAAAAAAAAAAAAAAAAAAGAAGGAAAAAAAAAAAAGAAAAGAAACCATCCATTTATACTCTTTAGATTGGTCCAAAAATGACGGCATAAAATATTTTTATTCGTGATTTTGTTTTTTTTTGGCAAGCATGAGATTTCAGATTTGGATCAGCGATCGCGAGGCGAGCGCAGCGCGGCCGCCGGCGGCTCCGGAAGTGTCTCGTGTCAATTAATGGAAATCCATGAATTTAAAAATAGGAATAAATCAGATTCTTTAAAAAAAACAAAAACGTGGTTGAGCTAATTCCCGTCCGTGCACTCGAATGAGTCCGAATAGAGCAAATGCACGTACTGGCGTTAAGAGTGTGAACGCAGACTCGTATTGTGCTGATATGCAGAGAATATGCTTCATTTTCAGGTTGCGTTCTCTTAAAAACCATTTATACCTGACGAAGGCAACGGACAAAATCAGGTCTTTTTAGTTTAAAATTAGGACTTTTCCTCATTCAAAAGATTTAACCGTTACAGCAAAGTGTTTAACGCTATGGTAACAGTCTTCACTTTTTGAATGGTTTTGAAATCCTAGGTATCTGCGGGGCCGTCAGCAAGATGTTTGGTGGCTCAACACGTGCCCCCCCCTCAATTGCACTATGATAGAATATCGGGTCTGTATCAGGAGCTGGGCGACCAATTCAAATGGAGTAGATCAGTCGTCCTGCTGTCCTCTAATAACATTGTGGTCCCAGAGACTTTGGATATTGGAAAATTTGATATTAATTTGGTGTTAAATAGCTCAGATTAAGATCTGTTGTAGTTTATGTTCCATTTTCTTTGGTTTTTGAAAGAAGTTTTTGACTGATCTTCTATTTGTTGTTTTTTTTATGGCTCTAGCCCTTAGGTTCAGTTCTGGGCCCCTAATTGACCCCTGGGTCTCGACAATTCACTCCCTTTGTCACTACTGCTTTTCTATTTTTATAATGATAAATAAAGGGAAAAAAAAGTATATAAAAATGTTTGCAATTACTAAATTCTGAAGTTTCACGAAGGGTTAGGTCGTTGAATCTTAAATTTAGAAATATTTCAATTTTGAACCTTCTCTGTGTTAATTTAACATAAATATGTATGAAAAATGTGATTTAAGGTTTCATCATTCATTAATATAATTTTATATTATATTATATATTTATTATATTATTTTATTATTATATGTATATATTATTTTATATATTTTATATAAGCATTTTCTCATTCTTCTTTTTGTTTAAATTTATTTATTACTAACAAATATTGTTATGTATGTTGTATCTTATATTATGCAATTATTATTTATAATTTAGAATTAATATACATAATAATTATTATTTATTATTTATTTATTATTATTATTATTTTATTATTGTTTTATTATTATTAGTTTATTTTATTATTGTAAGAAAAATATTCAGTTTGTAGTCATCTGGACTCTGTTTTAGACAAACGATAGATTCACACCTGTATTTATTTATTATTAATAATAATAATAAATAATAAGTAATTTTAATATAATAAGTGTGAATCTTATACCTGAAATTGTGCATATATAAAAAAAACAAATTTTGTCCTGTTTTTTTTTTAGTTAAAATTTTAATAAATTTTATCAGACTCATCAACAACTGCCTTGAATATTTTTATCGTCAAGTTCGGATACCAAAAAAATGCTTTGGTTTGAGAAGCTAATATATATCTTCCTTTTTTCTGAATGTTGATGAAACGATAATTATTTTCACGTTGACTTTAATTGGCAGTTTTGTCGTTTACGCGTGGAAACTTTTACGTATGAGAAGAAACTGACCAGAAAGAAAAGAAAAGTTGAAGTAAAAAAATAAAATCATAATAATATTTGCCAATGAATTAGAGTAAGATCTCCTCTGCCACGTGGGGAGTCTGGCTTTTGTGTTTTCAACTTCTAATGGTGGCAGGTTTGAGTGAGTAATAGATCTTACTACAACTTATCATGAAATTCCTGATTTAAGAAAATCATTTCAAACAACATTTATAAAGAAAATCGTGTTTGATACATAAGGATGGTGGACGGAGGTGTGGAGGGATTTTTTGTGTGTGGAGGTGGTGGTGGAAGGTTGAGGAGTGAATGAGGAGGGGATGGAGGAGGTGGAGGCGGGTGGATGGAGGAGGTGGAGGGGAGGTGGTGAGGTGAGGAGGAAGGTGGAGGAGGTTGGTGGAGGAGGTGGGAGGTGTGGAGGAGGCTGGTGGAGGATGTGGAGGAGGAGGGTGGGAGGTAGAGGAGGGATTGATGGAGGAGGTGGAGAGGGGTGGAGGGAGGTGGGTGAGAAGGTGGGTGAAGGTGGATGGAGGTGATGGAAGGTGGGAGGAGGTGGCGGAGGAGGTGATGGAGGTGGAGGAGGTGGAGGAGGAGATGATGGAGGAGGAGGTGGTGGAGGAGGTGGTGGAGGAGGTGGAGGAGGTGATGGCGGCGGTGGTCCGGTCCACTGGTTTGGTGATTAAATAAGGATTAGTTCTGCTGCTGGACTCTGGTCTTCGATAATCTGGTTTGGGATCCTCTCGCTCTTCCTCTTCCTCTTCCTCGTCCCTCAGAAAACAGGAACTCGTTACAATCCAAAAAATGTGACTCCAAAATGTGTTCAGAAGACAGTTCGTAAACGTCAAATACCTGTACATAAATCAACAAACGCTTTAACATGTTGGACACAGGCGAGTTCATGCGATGACATCACTTTTATAAGCGTTAATTAACCCTCTAATATTAAAGGAGACGTGCAGTTTCAGGTAGACTCGATCTGGAGCATGAGGAGATCTTCATTTTACATTTTGTTCATTGTAAAAATGCAGTCTTGTTCTGAAACAGGTTAATTGAGTTCCAGTACAACGCTATAGAACTGATAAGCTCCGCCTCCTCATAGTCACATGTCTGCTGATTCATTTACGTGTTTTTCAGTCTTGAAAAGTGGCTACGTGACGTTTCAGAACCTACATGTGTGTCATGCTGACTTTTAATTTGACAAATAATCACACTAAGTACAGGGGAAGTGGGCGGGGATAGGGGGTAAGGGAAGGCAGGTATTTTCGGCGCTTCATTTGCGAGACAAAACGTGATTAACTCCATGAAGAAACACTGTTGTAACGATTTATTTATGTCCCCTTTTTGTCCCCCTTCAATGGATCAATCTCATGTTCTCTTTTTAAATTTCCTGGATCATTTGATTGACATATTAAATTAAAAAAATACTGAGGGGAACTTTAATATCTTTAATGTTGCTGAAAATTGGCCAAAAAATTCAAATGTCCAACGTATCTCGGATGTAAAACTCCAACTCCCGAAACAATAGATGGATACCTGTGGAGAGTACGTTTGACTGCAGCAATAACAAGGAGCTGGAGGACAGGGGCTGGACTGGAAGAGGTTCAAAAGGAGACAAATGCCGGACTGACTCGTTTATCTTTTCGCATTTTCGCGCTCTGTGGCTTTTTTTCTGTTTCTTTTTGTTTCGTTTTTGTTTTGAATTGCATTAATTTTTTTTTAAACATTAAAAACAAAACAACAAAATTTACATAAGTGCTACTTCAAGGGCCGATCTTTACGTCTTATGGGTGAAAATGCACCTTTGAATGTACTACATCCCGTTAAAAACAACATGGAAGTTGATCTAATCGAGTAAATAAAACATATTTCGGGGCGAAATGGACGGTTTTGTTGTTTTTACACAAAAGCGAGAGAAAACTGACCAAAAAACAACACAAAACCATTTTCAAATTTCACAAAAACGCAGTGAACGCAATTATATTTAAGATTTGACTAAACATTTGGTGCCCCCAGTTTGTACTTCCTGGTTGGACACGAGCACAAATATGACAGGCAGAGGTCATTCCACAGCTGTTACCTAGCAACCAGACTGTAAACGAGGGCCCAAATCCACATAAATGACACAACAGTTCTGATCTGACACACAATAACACCATAGAACGCCTTTATTTATGTCGAACGATGGTTTAAACTGTTAGAAAAGTGTCAGTTAAGTGTCAACTGTCTCTGTGTCGCACGCTGATGACATCACAGAGGGATTCAGCTCTACTTCCTGTCATTTTAAACTTTTATTTTTCAAATGTTCTTCACAAACTGCAATTTAACGGAAGTAAAACTGTGATAAACATTGACCACAGGTTCTAAACACCAAACTGAGTCAGAATTAGAAGAACAGGAGAACCTTTAATGAGGACTTTAATGAGGACTTCATTAAATGGAAGGGGAATGTGCGACTGTAAGAATATATCCCCAAAAAGCAGGCCAATTTCAGGACTGAGACAAGATTTCTACAGACTGCGCTGCCCTCTAGTGACCAAAACCCCTCATCGCCCCTGCATTCTGTGGCACAACATCTTGAAGCCGCATTTGAATTGTTTCTCCGCTGCGTTTCTGGTGGTCTCTCCCCGACGATCTGCGACCGCGTCGTCTGGTCCGCGACACGTGTTTGTGTACAGAACGCCATCGTCTCAAATCACCGCCCGCTTCCAACTCGGCGGGGGGACAATTACGGGTTGTGTCAAGCTTGCACGTAAACTGGGAGTAAACACTGGGATTCCGTAGGTGGTTTTGAACCCCAAATTTAATGTGTTTTTTTTTTTTTTTTTTTTTTTTTTTTTTTGCTGCGTGGGTCTCAACACAAACACATGAATTATCGTCTTTATGAGCAGCAGTTTACGGCGTTCACTTTGGTCGCGCTAAAACAGGAGATCCAGGGCAACGGGTTCGGATTGGATTTATATAGAGTTTGGGAAGGAGACGAAGAAAACATTAGTGTCATAAAAGTGAGGTTATGAGTAGCCAGCGATTTTATTAAAGAACCTGAAGATGTATTACTCAAGAAATACAAATAAGGGCCAAGAAATACTCAAGTAAAAGTTTTTTTGGGGGTAAATGTCTCGACGTAACATGTGATTTTGCACTTGAAATGAACGTAACGAAGGACAAAACAGTGAATAATGTACACAATTTGATGTTTTCAGTGGAAAGTTAGATTTACTCTGAAGACGGGTCTGAAGACTGCTAAACTACTAAGGTACAATTTTATTCTATCTCTCTCTTGTCCTGTAAATACTTGATTTATTTTCGTTTGCTTCCATCCTGTGAACACATTTTTGCCACGTTTGTCACAGTTTTGGCAAATTTCAAAAAAATTAAAAAACATTATCGAAGTTTTTGCGACATCGTTTCAAACCATAATCTTGCTGCAACAGTTGTTTAACTGTCGACATTCTATTTTTTTTTTTAAAGCCACACTGCGTAACTTTCAAGCCAAAAACAAATTTACTAAAATAAAAGCATGTTTTGTTTATTTTTTATTATATTTTTATTGCTCTAAAAATATGTATTAAATCCTTTTTCCTTACCGTGAGTGGACTTGCATCTCCACAAACCTGACTCGTACGTGTCTCGTTGCTCTTTTAGCTATAATATCGATAAGTTAAATTCACTCTGAAATAATTGTTCCATAGTACGGCATTAAACTTATTCACCTTGTATTTATTCAACTACAGGTGTTTTTATTGCAATTCTTACTGTGAGCGGAGTCGCCTCTCCATAGATCTGACCTGTAACTGGCTCGCTCGCGCCCCCTGCTTGTCTCCGTAGATTGAAAAAGTGACATAGTGCCCCTTTAAGCCGCGTGTTATAAGTCGCAGCTCATGAAATGTTTTGGCGTTGACGTCGCGTTCATTTCCACTCTTTCCACACGACCAAATACGGTCAAAGCACCAGAATGTCGCGGCTGTTCTTGTCTATCACTTTATCAGCAGCTGTGGCCTGGACCGTGGGAGGAGCATTACACAAGGAGGATGGTGGGTAATGTAGTCAACCCCCTGACGATAGGCGTGTCTGAGATGACCACGAACTGCGCAGTTTTGAACGTACTCGATCTGCGTCGATCTAAGCGCGGTGCGACCTCGGTAATGGAAACGCTTCAAAAGGAGACATTTTTACCTCATTAAACGTCTTTGAAAGCCCCTGTGATGTTTAAATATGTATTTTCGGGGGAATTTGAAGTGTCCATCGTCGCCACCTGCTGTCTGTGGGCAGAAAACCAGCCTTGTAACATTTACAGACATCAACTTGAAGATAACTCTCCTGAGAAACCCTCGCTCTTTTTTTTTAATTTGTATTTATTTTTGCAGTTGATTTCAGTAAAGACAGTAAAAGAAAAACTGAGGGGGAGGGGCTTTGCGTCTGTTCTCTGACAATGTATTTTCACAAGAGCGCTGCAGGGGGAGCTCTATCATCACAGTTCTGCTTTAATGTGACGGAAATGGCAGTTGATGTCGTCTCGGTGTGTCTGTGATCAATCTCGGTCAAGCATGTGATCTGTGTAAACAAACATGTGACCAACGGTAAACAAACATGCGATCGGCAGTAAACAAACATGTGACCACGCCTCAAAGTAACAGCAGAAGAGCTCAGCCATGAACTGAACCATATCTCCCACATTTCTCTGTGAATTGAGTCACTTTTACAAACGTCTTTAGCATGTAGCGCTAGTCTGGGCTAACGGTAGCTCCAGTGCCTTCACCACACGGAGCAACGGAGAACGTGACATTTGTTCAGCCGAACGTTGGCCATGTGGTGCCGTCTTACACTCTGAAATTCCCCACATCCTTCAAGTGCGAATTGTGCGTTGCCCAAATCTCCTTGAGTTGAAACAGAGCGGCGTCTATTCTTCCACGACACATGACCAGAGCTTTCAGAGTTATGAATGAAGAAGGCCAGACTTGTAACTCCATGGAGACGCCGCGTGACTCGAGTCTGTTGAAGGGTCCGGCTTGACTTCTGCAGTTCTTCTCCACACTCTTCGTCTGCCCGGGTCAGCGCTCGCCGATCATCCAGGCGAGGCACGGAATCATCTCGAACAAGGCAGAGAATATTGTGGGGAAATGCAGTCGACCACAAGGGGCAGCTTCTTCATATAGCTTCTCCTGTTGCTTGAACTGCGGGACTCAAAATACCAAGACGGATCCTGTGTAACGTCGTGAACCCAACGTACAATAACACAACTATTATGTTCAGATTTATACACATCTTCACCACGAGGACCTGTACTTACTATTTCCCGGTTTCCATTTTGGTCCGACGTAAAGAAAGCTGTGGTTTGGGTTCACGAGTGTCGATGTTGTGTTGGGTGTTCGAACCGCAAACCGCCCCCGCTTGTTTACGCCGGCGTCGCTGCAGTTCTGAATGGCTGAATACTTGCGGACGGCGCTTTAAATGGCACGTTGTGTTTTAAAGTGTTCTTATGGTGGGAGAAAAGCGTGTTCACGATGAAGGAGACGCATTCGGCAGAAAACGATGTTAAAAGGGTCTGTACCCCGAGTTTGAACCATGGGCCAGGAACACGTTTTAGCTTGAACTAAAACAAAAATGTGAAAAATCTGCAGAAAATGACAGGAAGTGACATCACAACAGGGACACTGTATTTGTATTTGTCAATAAAAAAAACAAAAAACGTGACATTAGATGAGTTTTTGTTCTTGGTCATTTCTTGTCGTGATGTCATCAATTACAAACAGGAAGTGAAATTATAAACCTAAAAAATGTGTTATTCTGTGATAATATTTTTTATGATTTTCAGCAACATTTTAAATATATAAAACTTAACTGCATTTTAGTTTAAAGAGTCATTCAACCTGTAGGGGGCACTTTAAGGCTGGTTTCTTTCATATCTAAAGCGCCCCCTACAGGTTGGCCGATTCATCGAACTAAAACACAGTTAAGATAAATATATTTTTAATCTTCCTAAAAAAATATAAAAATGTTATCCCAGAATAGCAAATTTTTTAGGTTTATAATTTCACTTCCTGTTTGTAATTGATGACATCACAGTATGAAATTACCCAGCAACCACTGGGGCAAAACTCATCTAATGTCACCATTTTTTTAGTTGACAAATGAAAATATATGAGAGCGACTTTATTTTGTTGAATTCATGTTTAAAGAGTCAAATAGTGGCATAAACTTTGACTGGAATGAGTGTTCCTGTTGTGATGTCACTTCCTGTCAGTTTCTACACATTTTTCCACTTTTCTCCACAAATACCTGCTCGATCGGAGTAAAACTATCATTTACATGTACGACAGGTACAAATACACCAAATAAAGTCAAAATTAGAACATCGTAAAAACCCGTCACGCGTCACTTTAAAAGAAAAAGGTTCAACTGAAGGATGTGGGTGGCGTTCACCTGGGCTAAAACAGGGCATCTGAGTTAAAACGCAGCTCTAATATTAGGCAGGTGTTCACAATCGTCCGCTGTTTTGATGTCGCTCCCTTTTCGTCGGCTCGAATCCACCTGTGTTTGGAAATGGGCCGTCAGCCGCGCATTCTTCAGACTTGTACCAACCTCCGCTGCTGGGACCCTCCTCGGCCCCCCCGCCTCCACCTGGGACGTCCCGAGATCCAGGTGGGACCGCGGACCCTTCATTTAACGGCCGACGACAGACGCGCCGCAGCTGAGCCGCGGCTTCTCACGAGCGGGAGAAACCGTGTCGCCAAACGTACATTTTCAAAACTCCATCGTACAAACGTCTCTGTAAATTATACTTTATTTATATTATAACCCTTCGAAACTACTCAGATTTGTACTTTAATGTACTTTCTCAGTATTGGTATCACTCAAATATGTATTTTAGTTTAAGAATCAATTAGTATTAGTAGTTAAATAAAAAAAAGCTATATAAAAAAAGTGAATACAATATGTTAAAATATAAATATATGTTTGAAATTGGGGTAATCTAAAATGTAAAAAAAACAATGTCCTATGGGGTTTAAATTACAACGCAGTATAGTTGAGATTGTAGTTTTGGTGTGTAGTTGGAAGAATATAATGGGCCGCATCGCCAACATCACTGTTTTTGTCAATATTTCGCATCCAAATATAAATATGATCATAGTTTTTAGTCTGTGCCGCGTCCAGGCCGTGTTGGGAGGAGCCCAAAGAGCAGCTGCAGCCCAAACAAAGATATGCACTTTTATTTGCTTCCGTTTGGACTGGAAAGCCCCATTAGGATTAGAAACCAGTTGTTGGTTTGATTTGGTTTGCATTCCTTTAGCTCCGTGGCATCCGAGTTATCACAGCAGTGTGCAGGACCCTTTTCTGGTTCTAACCCTCCGGCCTCACGCCTGCTCCTCCTTCACATGATCAGAAGAGCCTACGACCTGGTTACATGTTTGTTTACTGTTGATCAGATGTTAGTGTTTGCCGTAGGCCAGATGTTAGTGTTTACTGAGGTCAGATGTTAGTGTTTACTGTTGATCAGATGTTAGTGTTTGCCGTAGGCCAGATGTTAGTGTTTACTGAGGTCAGATGTTAGTGTTTACTGTTGGTCAGATGTTTGTGCTTACCTCTGGTCAGATGTTTGTGTTTGCCTGTGGTCAGATGTTTGTGTTTGCCTGTGGTCAGATTTTTGTGTTTGCCTGTGGTCAGATGTTTGTGTTTTCTCTTGATCTGTTTGTGTTTGCTGTTGGTCACATGTTTGTGTTTACTGTTGGTCAGATGTTAGTGTTTACTGAGGTCAGATGTTAGTGTTACTGTTGGTCAGATGTTAGTGTTTACCTCTGGTCAGATGTTAGTGTTTACCTCTGGTCAGATGTTTGTGTTTGCCTGTTGTCAGATGTTTGTGTTTTCTCTTGATCTGATGTTTGTGTTTACTGTTGGCCATATGTTTACTGTCGATTAATTAGTCGATTATTCCTCACAGCCCTATTATAATACAAAATGAAAAATAAATTCCACTTACTGTACTGCACTACTACGACTACTACTACTACTACTACTACGACTACTACTACTACTACTACTACTACTACTACTACTACCTGTTCTTGTACTTGTACTGCAGTTTCCGCACAAGTCTTTGGTGGTGAAACTCTGGAGTCCGACAGTTAAAACTTTCATCACATCTGTGTGTAATCTTTACGGTCCTAATTGTGCGTTTTTTTTACGAGGCGTTCGACTTGGATGACGCCAAATGAAAAACACAGTCGCTTCTTGTGGGTCGCTGGAGAAAGTGGGCCGTGTGACTGACGCACGTAAACTGTGGACGGGGGGCTTTGAAAGGGGCCGTAAAAACATGGAGTCGACTTGAAACGCTTTGTTTTACAATTTGCGACGTTATTTAACGAACGTGGAGGCGCTGCAGGTGCGTAATGTGAATGAAATGAAAATAAAAAACATTTACTTTTTTATTCATGGGTTTCATTCAAATACATAATATGCGTTTTTTAATTGTTAATCACTATGGCAACGGTCCTAATTTCCCATCATTCTGAGCCCCATGGATAGGATTTTTGTATATATATATTTTTTAATGTACTTTTGGCAGGTTGGACTACTAAGTATATTTCAGATTTTGTTAAAACATTTTACTTTGCAGTTCAAATATAAATACTCCCACCGGACCAGAACTCATCTTTATATTTGTATACGTCATATATTTGAGAACGTGTAATGTTCTCGTACTTGTGTTTGCCCGTTGGTCCGATGTTGGTCAGTAAACACAAACGCTTTAACGGTTTCACAAAAATTGTACAAAAGATTTTGAATACGTATTTGAGTGAACTCGATATTCCACAAAAACATAAGTACTACACACGTTCTTGTTGTATGTACGTCATGTATTTTCGATGTATTTAGTAAACAGTAAACAGTTCAGCACCTGGAGAAGGGGGAAAGTGTTTTTGGCGTGTCCCGTTTGGTGTTTGCGAGGAACATTCGAGCCTCTGTTGGTTCGCTCCAGGATTCGTGTTTTTGAAAGACCCCCGCGGAACGTTTTTGACGGACCGCCACAGAGCCGCGTGTGTCCGAGTCTGGGCCCCACGTATTTGTCCACTCGAGGGTGGAAATTTACCTGCAGAGACCGCCGACTGTGGAAGAAACCCAGGCGGAGACGAGAAGACGGACGCTTTGACCGCTGTTCCCCCCGTGAAGCCACGTTTTGGAATGAACAGGGGGGCTTTATGAATACTTTATGAAGGAAATATTGCTTGATAAATATAAATCATGATTATTGAGTAAAAATAAGAAAAATCAGAATAGTAATCAGAATGGAAGAAGAGAAATACATTTAAATCTTTCAAAAATATATACAATTAATGAATTATTATTATTATATATATATTTTTTTTTCCTGTAAAAATGTTCCTTTACAGTCAAAACTATTTTCTGTTCAATGTGACTTTTATCCGTGCATCATGTGACCAAAAGTAACGCTTTTCTGTCAATTTGAGCCGATTAATCAATTGTAGGGGCGGCCCCAAGGATGAGTCCTTTCTCCATCAAACTTCATATCATTTTATTTTATGTAAACTTCTGTATTTATTAAGTAAAAATGTATATATACTAATACTATTAAAACTGTTACTGCGACTACTACAACCACAACTATTACTACTACATGTATTACTTTCATATCACTACTACCACTGCAAATACCTACTCCTACTTTCACTGCTACTGTTGATACGATGTCTAGCACTAACACAACTACTACTACTACTACTGTTACTACTACTACTACTGTTACTACTGTTACTACTTCTACTACTGTTACTACTACTACTACTACTGTTACTACTGTCACTACTTCTACTACTGTTACTACTACTACTACTACTACTACTGTTACTACTACTGTTACTACTATAATCTGGGACATTTTTTCCTCTAAACTTTGGTCAAGGGAAACCAACATGTGACATCATATTTTCATGACCACAAAGCCGCAGTCTGAGAGAGCTGTTGTTACGTTTACAAAAGGACTAGACCAGGGCTAGACCAGGACTAGACCAGGCTTAAACCACGCTTAAACCAGGACTAGACCAGGACTAGACCAGGACTAGACCAGGGCTAGACCAGCATTATACTAAACCAGACGAAGGAGCGCTAGATGAACTCACTAGACAGACTCAGCTTAAACCACGCTTAAACCAGGACTAGACCAGACTAGACCAGGACTAGACGCAGCGCTTAAACCACGGCTTAAACCAGGACTAACCAGGACTAGACAGGACAGCAGGCTCAGGTAGACAGGATGAAGGCTAACCACGCTTAAACCACGACTCAGTACAACCAGGGACAGGCTAGACCAGGACTAGACAGCAGCAGGCTAGACCGGCTTAAACCACGCTTAAACCAGGACTAGACCAGGACTAGACTGGACTAGGACCAGGGCTAGACCAGGGATCTAGACCAGGACTAAAATCAGGCTTAAACAGGCTAAACCAGGGGCGTAGACCAGGACTAGACCAGGACTAGACACAGGGCCTAGACCAGGACTAGACCAGGACTAAAGTACAGGCTAAACCAGGACTAGACCAGGACTAGACCAGGACAAAAGACCAGGCACTAGACCAGGGCTAGACCAGGACTAGACCAGGGCTAGACAGGACAAGCCAGGGCGTAAGACCAGGGCTAGACCAGGACGGTAGACCAGGCTAGTGTTTAATCACACTTTGGGATGTCAAGATTATACGCTTAGTCATAATTATATAATCATAAAAACCCAAAAAAAATAATCGTGACCATTTTAGAGTTCTTTTTTGTACAATATCTAGAACTTTATTTGATCTGTTTTTGTCACATTTAACTTAATTTTGTCTTTCAGAAAGTTCCATTGCGTAAAGCCGGTCTCCAGTTTTAGACCACGTTGAAATCAACCGCTCCTTGGCGTAACTTGGCGGCCTGATTGGTGGGCTGGCGCTGGCCTCCGCCCCCCAGAGACGCTCAGGTTTGTCTCAGTCTTGAAGAACAGGCGCCGAAAAGCAAAACACAAGTGGCGCCCGATATCGAACAGTTATCGTCAATACTTTGGCTCCGATTATGTCTTTATGGCTTCTGACAGTCTGAACCAGGTCCAAATCAGGACTAAAAATCAGGTTTAACAGGTCATCCAACACCGTAACGAGTAAACCAGTCCAATCCAACACCGTAAGAGACTAAACCAGGTCCAATCCACACGTAACGAGAAAACCAGGTGCCATCAAACAACGCGTAACAGGACTAAACCAAGGTCCATCCAACACCGTAACGAGACCAAACCAGGTCCAATCCAACACCGTAACGGACTAAACCAGTAACGGGACTAAACCAGGCCAATCCAACACCGTAACGGGACTAAACCAGGTCCAATCCAACCGTAACGGGACTAAACCAGGTCCAATCCAACACGTAACGGGACTAAACCAGGTCCAATCCAACACCGTAACGGGACTAACACAGGCCCAATCTAAACACCGTAACGGGACTAACCAGGTCCAATCCAACACGCGTAACGAGGAACTAAACCAGCTCCAATCCAACACCGTAACGGGACTAAACCAGTCCAATCCAACACCGTAACGGACTGAAACCAGTGCCAATCCAACACCGTAACGAGACTGAAACCAGGCCCAAATCCAAACCACCGGTAACGGGAACTCAGCCAACCTAACGGGCTGAACCAGATCCAACACCGTAACGAGACTAAACCGGCAATCAATACGCACGGACGACCAGTCCATCACACGAAGAGACTAAACCAGGTTCCAAATCCAACACCGTAAACGGAGACTAAACCAGGTCCAATCCAACACCCGTAAGGGACTAAACCCAGGTCCAATCCAACACCGTAACGGGACTAAACCAGGTCCAATCCACACCGTAACGGACTAACCCCAGGTCCAATCCACAACACCGTAACGGGACTAAACCAGGTCAATCCAACACCGTAACGGGACTTAAACCAGGTCCAGATCCAACACCGTAAACGGGACTTAAACCAGTTCCAATCCAACACCGTAACGGGACTAACCAGTTCCAACCAAACACCGTACGGACTAAACCAGGTCCAATCCAACACCGTAACGGGGACTAAACCAGTTCGCAACTCCAAACCGAACGGCTTAAACAGGCCACCCGAACGGATAAACCAGGTCCAATCCAAACACGTAACGGGACTGAAGCATAAACACAGGGATAACCGTCCAACTCCAAATCCCGTAAACAGGACTTAAACATCCAGCCAAGTCCAGACACCGCTAACGGGACTAAAACAGTCCAATCCAACACCGTAACGGGACTAAACCAGGTCCAATCCAACACCGTAACAGGACTAAACCAGGTCCAATCCAACACCGTAACGAGACTAAACCAGGTCCAATCCAACACCGTAACAGGACTAAACCAGGTCCGATCCAACACCGTAACGAGACTAAACCAGGTCCAATCCAACACCGTAACGAGACTAAACCAGGTCCAATCCAACATCGTAACGGGACCAAACCAGGTCCAATCCGAACCCGTTTTAACCACTCAAAGTCATGCGAGGACACGGCTCGCTTTGGGCCGTCCCACTTTGCAGCAGCTTGCCTCATTAATAACTCTCCTGCTTCTAAAGCCGACCATATTAAAACTACGAGTTGAATGAATGACAAACCCCTCATTCCGCCTCGGCCCATCTCGTCCGCCGCTCGAGCACGGCCTGTAATTTGGGGGTTTGCGCTCAGAATAAACCGCGCACTGCTCCGGCCGCGTCTCGCCCGTCGCACAAGTGGATCTTTGTCTCGTCCGCTGCGAAAATAAACTTCAAAGTTCCAGAAGAAGGTGGCGAGAACCGACCGCGATTTAGACTCGGTGGTCAGGTTCGCCCAGAGACATTTCCCGAGTTTAAAAATACACCTTTAATAATCCTGCGTCCGTTTTGTCGAGGTTTTATGGGCCGTGTGGAAATATGGGCAGGGTGAGGTTGTCGCTGTAGATTTCAATCGGATAAAAGTCACGTGTTGCCAGTTTGGAAGGCAAATAAAGCGTGTTTGGACAGAGGTAGTTAGTGTAAAGTACAGGAAAGGCGAAAATAGCGCTAATAGTGGTAATGGAACAATGAGTCTTTTGAAAAAGGGGAGAGAAAGAACACTAAAGAGACTAAACCAAAATAGAAAGGTCTAAAATACTAAAAAAATGTAATAAATAATTACACTCCTTATATTTTCTTATTTTAATTATATTTATTCAAAAATTATTATAATTATTAAAGGGGATTTTTGTGTGTGGTTTTTTTCAGGTTCTAATATTGAAGCGAATCATCATTTTTCATTTTGTTCACTGTAAACCGCAATATTGATTCTTGATCCATTGACCGCAGATAACTGATAAGCTCCGCCTCTTCATGGTGATAAGCCCCGCCTCTCCACAGTCACATTTCCCACAGTCACAAACGGCAGATTGTCGTGCACATATTTTTATATTTGAAAGAGCGGCTACGTGACGTTTTAGAACGCAAATAATCAGATCGGAGTGTGGGGGCGGAGATGGGGGTTAGGTGAAAACAGGAATTTTCTGAGCGCTCGAGACTCAGGCGCAGGACAAAACAGGGTCGACTCAAACTTTGCGTAAGCTAATGATGAGGAAACACTGTTGTAACGAGACTAAAAGCTCATTAAAGTAGATTTAGCATGACAAATCCCCTTTAAACCAATAACGTTTACGTTTAATTCTACTTTCCTTTTAAATAAAAGATAATTCTATACACCCCTGGTTGGGAAACACTGTTTAGGTTGTGGAAACTATTAGTATAAATTTTTATTTATATTTATGTTATTATTATTTTTATTTTATTTTTTATTTTTTTACTTATTTTGTTCTTTTTTGTTCTTTTTTTTTTTCTCAATTCGTTTCATAATAATGCCAAACGGCGCAACATTCTTGTCAGAGCGATAGCGCCTCGCGCAGGTGCCCCGACCCTCCTTCGGTAAAGTCGCCCGGTTGCACTCTTAAGCCCGTCGGGTCGCTCGCCAAAAGCACTTGAACGCAAGCACAACTTCACCAGTAATTAGCCGCCTCCCGCCCCCCTCCGCGCCCCGGCCCGGCTCCAAACGTCCCGGCACAAGTGGAGGCCCCCGGCTGAAGAACGCGGCGTTGTAACAGAATACTGCGGCTTTGTGGGAAAAACTGAGGGAAAGTGGTACGACCTTTTTTTCTCTTCTCTTTTTGGGAAACATCGATTCAAAATGCAAATAGGGCCCCAGCGTGCGGCGGAGACGGGCACACATGAGGCCCTTTGATTCGGGCTCGAGTGGCAACAACAAAAAAAAGTGAAGATGGAACGAATGAGAAAAGACATTAATCGCCACTGTGGAAAGATGGTGATAAATAAACAAAATGGGACAATTATTCAGAACTTAATATGTTCCAATTCATATTTTTTATTATTTTTCCCCCTCATGCCTGATAACCCTTATTTTCTACTTTGGTCCAGCTCGTTTCTTTGTGGAATTTTTGTGGTTTTTTTATGGGAGTTTATTTTTCTTTATCTTTTTTCTTTATTTCTGTCTTTGTTTGTGTTGATCTAAGTTCTATATATATATATTTTTTTTAAGAGGAGGATTTTTTTTTTTTATAAATAAACAAAATGGGACAATTAGTCAGAACTTAATATGCTAATTTGTCTTTTTTAAATTTCTTTTTTTTTTTTCTGAAAGCCACTCCCTTATTTCCTTGGTCCAGCTCGTTCTTTGTGGGTTTCTTGTGTTTTTTGTGTTTTTTTCTTGTACTTTTTTCTTTCTATTCTTTCTGTTCGTTTTGTTTTTGTTGATCTATGTTCTTTTAAAAATAATAATTAATAATAAAAATAATAGTGATAAACAATGCTTAAAAATACTTTACAAAAGGTACATTTTTTGTCTTTTTATCATACACTGTGCATGTTTTGTGCTTGAGTGGCGTCTGCTGGTCTCCATGGTGATAGCATTGCACTGCCTGGAATATTTCGCAGTTTCGCCTCAAATGACCCTGGCAAAAACACGGCTGGAGTTGTGTTTAGCTTCGTTCACTCTTGTTTCTTTAATCCTGAGCTTCACAAATCACTCCGTTTCAATTTGCCTGTTCATGGAGATGGACACGTTTCATGCCGTACTTTTGAATATTACGGCAAAAGGAACAACATTTACATGGAAACAAAAAGGACGAGGCTCCTCCAGGCTGAGTACAAGTCAGGTTTGTGGAGACGCAAGCCCAATCACAGTAAGGACGAAGGTTTTTATATTTTTAGTGCAATAAAAACCCTTTGTTTTAGTATATTTTTAGGCTAAACAGTTGCGTACAGTGCCTTTGGAGGAGGATGGAGAAAAGCATTATCAAGCTGAGACATCAGTTACAACCAGTATGTTTAAGAATCGACTCCAAAAGAACAATCTAGACTGTGGAATTCACCCTCCAATGACCACTTTCCAGTACAACATGTAGACATAGTCCTTAAAACCCAAAACAGAAGGTTTCTTTAGTGTTTCCCATCTGGAACCTCGCACTTTATGACACCTACTCATCTTGAAGGCAAACAGGCCTTCATCTTTCTGCCCCGCTCTCCTTTGTTTGTGACCCAGAGCCAAATGCCCGGTTTGTTTGCCAAAGCTCCAGCGTCAAAGGAACAGGGAGGCATTTGAACACGAGAACATTCCTCCTACAACGTGCTTCACCTTCTTTTCAGTCCAGGTTATTGTCCATTCTGACATTCTCTCCTGACTCCACTTCCAAACGTTATCCCTGAAACACTGAGCGTCTTCCACCTGAAGGACTCTGACCATGAGAAACAAACATCTCAGAGTCTGATGAAACAAAGACTGAACTCTTTGAGTAGAAGCGTCATGTCTGGAGGAAACCAGGCACCGCTCCTCACCTGATCAGGACCATCCCTACAGTGAAGCATGGTGTGGAGATGTTCTTCAGCTGGAACTGGCAGACGAGTCAGGATCAACCTGCTCCGGAGGCTCTGGACCTCAGACTGAGGCAAAGGTTCAGCTTCATCTTCAACAAGACATTGACCCTAAGCACAGCCAGGAGAACAAAGGAGTGGCTACAGGACAACTCTGTGGATGTCCTTGAGTGGCCCACGTAGCGATCTGAAAATATCTGTGAACCGACGCCCACCATCCAACCTGATGGAGCTTGAGGGGTTCTGCAGAAGAATGGGAGAAACTGTCCTTAAATAGGGGTCCCAAGCTTGTAGCGCTGAACTCCAAAACACTTGAGGCTGTGATTAGTGCCAAAGGAGCTTCAGCAAAGATCAGAGAACCTTTATTTGTCCTACAACGGGGAACACAGATTAGGAGCAGAAACAGATTCGAGACAGAAGTGGAATCAGAAAAACTCCCTTCAAAATATACTTGAAAACTGTATAAATATATCTAAATCTAGTAGAAATGTAAATAAAAATAACAGACAAAATACACACAAGTTTTTTAGCTTTTTTTTATATTTAATACATTTGCAAATAATTGTAACAACCTTCGTTCACATTGTCATTCTGGGGTTTTGTTTGTAGAATTTTGAGGCAAATGCTGAATTTAATTTTGGATTAAGTCTGTATTTTAAAAAAATGGAAAAAGTGAAGCTCTGTTTGTGATTTTTTTAAATTATTTTTTTATTAAAACAAGTTAAAGTTAAACAACAAAAGTACTCAAGGAAAATAACCGAACACCCTGAATATGAATGATAAAAAAATTTGACAAAAACAATAAAAAAAATAAAAATTAATAATAATAAAAAAATTGCCCGAAAAAAAAAATGCCAAAAAAATTCAATAACTCCACTAAAAATAGTTTAAAAAATGACGGTGAAACTAAATCCACATAAACCTGGACTCGTCTCCCTCGCACATGTGTTGGTGTGGTCCGGTCCAAACCACAGATCTGCTCAGAGTTTAAACTTAGCTGTGGGCGTAATGTGTAATAATACAGGTCTGGGGGTTTGGGTAAACAGCAGACCGTAATGGCACAGAGATAGGGGCGGAGATAGGGGCGGAGCCAGCGAAAACACATGACGACAGGAACCAAGCAAAACACAGAAAGAATGTAAAGCATCGTCAGGAGCTTTTGGACCTCTGTGAGGCTTAAAGCAGTTTGTCACAGTCACACAGTTACATTTACCTGTAGGAAACATGTGACCTTAAAGCGCCCCCTACAGGTCGGACGACACATTGAACTAAAACGCAGTTAAGATAAATATATTTTGAATTTTGCTAAAAATGATAAAAATGTTATCACAGAACAGCAATTTTTTTAGGTTTATAATTTCACTTCCTGTTTGTAATTGATGACATCACAGTAGGAAATTACCCAGCAACCACTGGGGCAAAACTCATCTAATGTCACCATTTTTTCATTTGACAAATACAAATATATGAGAGCGACTTTATTTTGTTGAATTGATGTTTAAAGAGTCAAAAAAGTTGTTTCTTTTGTGTAAATTCTGCATAAACCTTGTCTGGAATGAGTGTTCCTGTTGTGATGTCACTTCCTGTCATTTTCCACCGATTTTTCCACGTTTTCTCCACAAATACCTGCTCGATCGGTGTAAAACTATAATTTATACGTACAACAGGTACAAATACACCAAATAAGTCCAAATTAGAAAATCGTAAAAACCTGTCATACGTCACTTCAAACCAGGTTACTTCAAATATTACTCAAGTAGAAGTATAAAGTAGTTGAAATGGTGAAGTAAAATTAACCCATTACAAGTCGATCTAATTGTAAGGACAAAACAGACAAAGAAAAATGCCAAAATATCTGAAGTACTTTTACACTGTGCAACATATTACTCAAGTAGGAGGAAAACTAAATGTAACTGAATACATTTAATTGTTTACTTGAGTAGGTTTTTGATCAAATAGTACCACTTAAAATGATAAAAAAACACATGTTAAAACGTATTTTTTATTAAAATGTTTCGTTGTACCTTCAGGCTCAGACTTGGGAACTACAGTGCATCGCAGAAAGTGTAAGTTTGTGTAACCGTAGCAACAGGATAATATCCCTTGAGTCCGAGTAAAAAAAAGGTACGATCCTGTGGTGTAATCTGAACTTTTGGTATGTACTCTAATACTGCGATCTGCAACGAGAGGTTTTATTGTTTCTTCAATGACTCGCGTAGATTTTATACGGGACGTTGTAACTATTTCATAAATGCGTTTTTTTTACCCGTAAAGACGTAAAGATCAGCCCGAAAGGTCGCACTATAATTCCATGTTTGATGTTATATTTCATTAACGCCAAATAAATTAGGCAAAATTTGATTTTTTTTTTTTATGCCAGTTTTCAGTGAGATCTACTTTACACAAATACTGAATCCGATTATTTTTTTAAAAAAATCTAAAATTATCAGATTTGATGTTGAAATATTAGAAATGTTTGACTTTTTTTCCACATAAAATGCTGTATTTCTTTATGAAAACATAAAATTATGCAATTTTTATGCAAAACTTTTTTTCTAACATTTGTGTAAATAAACGTTTTCGGCGTTTCTGGCCATAAAACTTAAAACGTCACAAAATGATCCTTAAAAAGAATATTTGGGTTTCAAGGACCCAACCAGGACCGACCCAACCAGGACCCAACCAGGACCCGACCAACCAGGACCGACCGAACCAGGACCGACCAGGACCGAGCCAGGACCAGGACCAAGACCGAACCAGGACCAGGAACAGGAACCAAACCAGGACCAAACCAGAACCAAACAAAACATGGACCAACAACCAACCAACCCAACCAGGACAAACCAGGACTAAACCAGGACCGAACCAGGACAAATGAACGAAGCCTAAAACCTGAACAAACGACCTCAAACCAGCCTGAATTGAATAGTTTTGTCCGTAATAAATGTATTGAGTCCTATTTGAGGTCAGCAAACATCTCTTTCTCCAGCCACATAATCACAATCATTGTTCTTCTGCTCGTTTATACAGATCCTGTAGTGGTCAGTTAAACTCGGAGGCAGAACGCCGAGCTGTGCAGAATCTAAAATGAGCTGAAAATGGACGTCTATTTCCTGGTGTGACAAGCGCTTTATTGTGCGGTCAGCCACATTTGGGCACTCCCGTTAAGAAGCCAACACATGCTCATTCCAATCGTGGAAAAAAGACACCATTCAGCCATTTTTATTCCACGGCTATAATTGTGTTTTAGTAGAAAATGTCAAGTTGGGAAATGCCAGGTGATAGTGTTGTCAGCCATTCATAAAAGACCAAAGTCACTACAGGAAATACCCAAAATCTTCATGTCACGTTGCAAGAAAAACATGAAATAATTAAGAAACAAACACTGAAACTTTTAAAAATGATGTTTTGTTTTTTTCTTCTTCACTAAATCAGGTCAAACTCGACCGCAAACGTCGTCTTCTCCATTCTGCGAGAGCACTTTTTGAGCACTTTTTAACAATTATAAAAGATTTTTCACACGCAAAAAAAACTGCCTATTATCTTTTTAAGTTTGAAAAAAACATTCACACTGAGCGAAATCAACTTTAATGAGCTTTTTTGGCCTCAAAGGACACATATTACGCTAAAAGTGGCATTTTCGACCAGGGTTTCTCAGAGGAGTTTGTCAAATGTTGCACGGCAGGCTTTTTCCCCGTCCGGAGGCAGCAGGGGGCGACGACGGGCACTCCACAGGGAAACATCTGGACTTCTTCTCCTCCATAAACCATCGCTCGACCCGTTCTTTGGTCAAATGGCGTTCACGAAAGACGGGGAAATCAAAAACTGTGATCGCCGCGGTTCATCCGCTTTCCCGGCGCCAGACCTGCTCCTCATTACGCGCGGGCACGATCACCCCTCTACACGCACGTTATGAAAAGCGTTTTTAACAAGCAAGACGTTCGCATTTCGACCCTCTTCCCCCCCCCGCCCCCCACTTCCTGCTTGACAACGGCAGCTTTGATCCGAGTCGTCAAAACGCAGCCGACGCTCACGTTTACGAGCGCTTTTCATGAAGCCAGCGTGATGCGAGCTTGACTGAGCCCCCCAGCGCCAGAACTCGGGCCTTTATGGATTCACGTGAACAACAGGGACACGTACACTTTTCTGGTGCATCTTTTGGACAATGTTTTAATATGTTTAGTTTTCGATTATTGTTATATAAGCCGACTGAGTGTTTACTTTACATTCAGAGTTCAGCGGTTTATCAGAGTTAAGGAACTGAAAGAAAACATGAAGAAGATCAAAATGGATCCGTGATAGTTTTTGTGTTTGTGTGAAACGTGAGTGATGCCGGGGTTTTAATCAAGGACCTTAAAGAGTGATTTTATGTCATGAACAGAGAAAGGTCCTCCTCCTCTGCCTGGATGAACTCTCATACACTATTTATAAGCTTCTGTCGCTCTGTCTGGAGTGTTTCTGACTCCATCTGCACATGGAAGACCTGGACCGTCCACAGCATGTGCATCCTGGTTCAGTCCTGGTTCAGTCCTGGTCCTTTCAGTTCAGTCCTGGTTCAGTCCTGGTTCAGTCCTGGTTCAGTCCTAGTCCTGGTTTAGTCCTGGTTCAGTCCTGGTTCAGTCCTGGTTCAGTCCTGGTTCAGTCCTGGTTCAGTCCTAGTCCAGTCAGTCCTTGTTTCATCCTGCTTAAGTCCTGGTTTAGTCCTAGTTTAGTCTTTATTTTATCCTGGTTAGTCCTGGTTTAGTCCTGGTTCAGTCCTGGTTTAGTCCTGGTTTAGTCCTGGTTTCAGTCCTGGTTTAGTCCTGGTTTTGTCCTGGTTTAGTCCTGGTTTAGTCCTGGTTCAGTCCTGGTTTCAGTCCTGGTTAGTCCTGGTTCAGTCCTGGTTTGGTCCTGGTTCAGGCCGTGGGAGTAGGAGCTCTCTTGTGGTTCTCCTCCAGGTTTAGGGTTAGGGTTAGGGTTTTTCCCCGGGACATGCTCTGTCTCACACAGACACAGGGGGCGCTCTGGGACTCGCAATGCAGGCTCGAAGGACAGGGGGCGCTCTGGGACTCGCAGATGGAGGCTCGAAGGACAGGGGGCGCTCTGGGACTCGCAGATGGAGGCTCGAAGGACAGGGGGCGCTCTGGACTCGCAGACTCGCAGATGCAGGCTCGAAGGACAGGGGGCGCTCTTCTTTACACAGACACATCCTGTAATGCGACTATTGCGATTTTGGACTTTACAACAAAGGCCTGGGACCATGAGGAGAAACAATATGACGCGTGCGAGAAGATCGTCGCAGTCACGATCTCCAACAAGACCAGCTCCGTAGACAGTTTGGGGTTCCTCACTTTGTACTCCGCGTTTTTGGTCCGGTTGGTTCAGAAAAACAAACGTGAGACAAGACGCTACATGAAGCTCCAAACAAGACGATCGTGAGACTGTTTGGGTTCCTCCGGTTCCTCCCGTTCCCAGTCAGACAGAACAACCGCAAACCCCGTCCTTTTGAAATCACCTCTGAACGCGCTGATCGTTCCATAATTGTCTCCAACTATGAGAAACACCCCTGCGTCTCCGCGGCGACGAGCGGAGAAAATTGGGATAATTCAGAGGCGTCTTTAAAAAAAAGCCTCGTAAAAATCGAGACGACGCGAGGCGAGCATAAATCTGAGACACACGAAACCGCAGAGGAATGTGTACGCGTCAGGTCTGCGCTCGTGATGATCCACCGGACGAAAACATGACTGCGATCGGGAATAATGTGAGTTTAGTTCACATTTAGGACCTCCTGCATTCGGCCCCCGTGTAGGAGCCAGGTGGTCTTCAAGTATCATCTCTGCGCTTGAAATCAACAAATTCAAAGTGATCTTAAGTGTGGACGGTCTCTTCAATGAGGCGTGTGTAGGTGGGCAGAGCGGGCAGGCGGGCAGAGGGCAGAGGCNGACCCAGACCAGGACCCAACCAGGACAGAACCAGGACTAAACCAGGACCGAACCAGGACAAATGAACGAAGCCTAAAACCTGAACAAACGACCTCAAACCAGCCTGAATTGAATAGTTTTGTCCGTAATAAATGTATTGAGTCCTATTTGAGGTCAGCAAACATCTCTTTCTCCAGCCACATAATCACAATCATTGTTCTTCTGCTCGTTTATACAGATCCTGTAGTGGTCAGTTAAACTCGGAGGCAGAACGCCGAGCTGTGCAGAATCTAAAATGAGCTGAAAATGGACGTCTATTTCCTGGTGTGACAAGCGCTTTATTGTGCGGTCAGCCACATTTGGGCACTCCCGTTAAGAAGCCAACACATGCTCATTCCAATCGTGGAAAAAGACACCATTCAGCCATTTTTATTCCACGGCTATAATTGTGTTTTAGTAGAAAATGTCAAGTTGGGAAATGCCAGGTGATAGTGTTGTCAGCCATTCATAAAAGACCAAAGTCACTACAGGAAATACCCAAAATCTTCATGTCACGTTGCAAGAAAAACATGAAATAATTAAGAAACAAACACTGAAACTTTTCAAAAATGATGTTTTGTTTTTTTCTTCTTCACTAAATCAGGTCAAACTCGACCGCAAACGTCGTCTTCTCCATTCTGCGAGAGCACTTTTTGAGCACTTTTTAACAATTATAAAAGATTTTTCACACGCAAAAAAAACTGCCTATTATCTTTTTAAGTTTGAAACCGGACATTCACACTGAGCGAAATCAACTTTAATGAGCTTTTTTGGCCTCAAAGGACACATATTACGCTAAAAGTGGCATTTTCGACCAGGGTTTCTCAGAGGAGTTTGTCAAATGTTGCACGGCAGGCTTTTTCCCCGTCCGGAGGCAGCAGGGGGCGACGACGGGCACTCCACAGGGAAACATCTGGACTTCTTCTCCTCCATAAACCATCGCTCGACCCGTTCTTTTGGTCAAATGGCGTTCACGAAAGACGGGGAAATCAAAAACTGTGATCGCCGCGGTTCATCCGCTTTCCCGGCGCCAGACCTGCTCCTCATTACGCGCGGGCACGATCACCCCTCTACACGCACGTTATGAAAAGCGTTTTTAACAAGCAAGACGTTCGCATTTCGACCCTCTTCCCCCCCGCCCCCCACTTCCTGCTTGACAACGGCAGCTTTGATCCGAGTCGTCAAAACGCAGCCGACGCTCACGTTTACGAGCGCTTTTCATGAAGCCAGCGTGATGCGAGCTTGACTGAGCCCCCCAGCGCCAGAACTCGGGCCTTTATGGATTCACGTGAACAACAGGGACACGTACACTTTTCTGGTGCATCTTTTGGACAATGTTTTAATATGTTTAGTTTTCGATTATTGTTATATAAGCCGACTGAGTGTTTACTTTACATTCAGAGTTCAGCGGTTTATCAGAGTTAAGGAACTGAAAGAAAACATGAAGAAGATCAAAATGGATCCGTGATAGTTTTTGTGTTTGTGTGAAACGTGAGTGATGCCGGGGTTTTAATCAAGGACCTTAAAGAGTGATTTCATGTCATGAACAGAGAAGGTCCTCCTCCTCTGCCTGGATGAACTCTCATACACTATTATAAGCTTCTGTCGCTCTGTCTGGAGGTTTCTGACTCCATCTGCACATGGAAGACCTGGACCGTCCACAGCATGTGCATCCTGGTTCAGTCCTGGTTCAGTCCTTTTCCTGGTTCAGTCCTGGTTCAGTCCTGGTTTGGGTCCTGGTTCAGTCCTGGTTCAGTCCTGGTTCAGTCCTGGTTCAAGTTCCTAGTTCAGTCCTTGTTTCATCCTGCTTAAGTCCTGGTTTAGTCCTAGTTTAGTCTTTATTTCATCCTGGTTTAGTCCTGGTTCAGTCCTGGTTTAGTC
This sequence comes from Chaenogobius annularis, assembly GCA_015082035.1. NCBI lineage: Eukaryota > Metazoa > Chordata > Actinopteri > Gobiiformes > Gobiidae > Chaenogobius > Chaenogobius annularis. The sequence continues at coordinate 124,378 of BJKM01001027.1, read as the reverse complement.
CTGGTTTAAGTCCTGGTTTCAGTCCTGGTTTAGTCCTGGTTTTAGTCCTGGTTTAGTCCTGGTTTAGTCCTGGTTCAGTCCTGGTTTCAGTCCTGGTTCAGTCCTGGTTTAGTCCTGGTTCAGTCTGTTTGTCTGGTTCAGCCGTGGGAGTAGGAGCTCTCTTGTGGTTCTCCTCCAGGTTTAGGGTTAGGTTAGGGTTTTTCCCCGGGACATGCTCTGTCTCACACAGACACAGGGGCGCTCTGGGACTCGCAGATGGAGGCTCGAAGGACAGGGGGCGCTCTGGGACTCGCAGATGGAGGCTCGAAGGACAGGGGCGCTCTGGGACTCGCAGATGGAGGCTCGAAGGACAGGGGGCGCTCTGGACTCGCAGGCTCGAAGACAGGGGCGCTCTTCTTTACACAGACATCTGTATGCGACTATTGCGATTTACTTTGAAACAAAGGCGGGACATGGGAAGAGAGAAACCTATGCCGTTCGAGATGATCTGCGAGTTAGGACGCTCCAAGAGATGTCTCGTGTAAGACAGGTTTTGGGGTTCCCAACTTTTGTACTTAAATCTGAACGCACCATATCCAGCGCTTTATAATGGTCGAGTTGGTTCAGAAAAGACAAACGTAAACAGATACCTACTTGAACGTGACAACAACAAGACGATCCATGAGAAGTCAAAAACGTCGGTTCTGTCGCAGACGAGGACGTCAACCGGCAAACGCGTACTCTGAGAGTTGAACCCTTGACGCGTCTGATCGTTTTCCGAGTAACCTGTCTATAAACTAGATGTAACCCCTGGTCCGCGCACCGGGTATCAAACTCTAGGGATAGGTAAGGACTTTCTGAGTCGACACCAAAAAAAGAAGCTACTCCGTAACATTAACGGAGACGCTCCCTGGGACGCAGTTCGAATAAAGTCGTTGAAATCGTCCCATCTTGCTCAGGGTATATGTGTAGGCGTCAAAGGTGCAGTTCCCGCCGCCGCTGACCTGTGACTTTCCAGGAACAAACTATGACGAACCGGGAAGGGCAAGTGGCTTTTAGTTCTATATGGACAGCCTGCCCTTTTCGGTGCCTCGGCTCGTAGGGAAGCCAGGTGGTCTTTAGTATCAATCTGCGCTGAGAAATTGCAAAAATGAAACGTGATCTTAAGTGTGGACCGTGTTAATGAGTCGTGTTGTATGGGTGTGGAAGAGGGACACGCACGGCAGAAGGGCCTAGTGTAGCGGGCGGGAGGCGGGCGGAGGGCGGAGGGGCAGGAGGGCAGAGGAGCAGAGGGCAGAGGGCAGATCAGAGCTGCGATGAAGCAGAAGGGCAGCAGGGCAGAGGGGGAGCCAGGCAGGAGGGCAGAAGCGAGCAGGTGCAGGAGGAGAGAGGGCGAGCGGACAGGAGGGCAGAAGGGCAGAGGGGCAGAGCGGGCAGGAGGCAGAGGCAGGCGGGCAGAGACAGTATAGCAGAGATCACGGCAGGTATGCAGAGCGGGGTGAGCAGAGGGCAGGAGGGCAGGAGAGGCAGGACGGCAGAGCGTGGCGGAGGCGGGCAGAGGGCATGGTCAGTCTGCTACTTCCAAGCAAGGACTCGCCGGGACCCACAGACTGGCCACATTGCGTCCAGGGCGCAGAGGAGGCCTCACTCCCCCGCGCTCGTGAGAGACCTTCAGTAATGCTGCCTGAGCCAGTGAGGTCCATGGAGGTCTTCTATGCTCACGGACACAAGGAGTGGAGATTGGTATGAGCGTGCGTAGAGGCAGAGAGAGCTTTCATGCGCACGCAAGCGGCACACGGCTAGTGTTACCAACGCCCAAGGCCCATGTAGGTGTCACCCCTTCCGGACGAAAAGTGGGTGTGACGGGAAACCCTGGCTCCACGTCTGAGCGGCGTGTTTTGAAGGCCATTTTCTGTTGGACTGAAGTTGCCACAAAAGTGGGCCTTTGATAGGGCTCGATTCTCTCTGTAGTGATGAGCCACATGTGACCGGGTTTATGGAACTAAAAAGACTGGCTTTGTTTATGCCACTTTATGCTCAATTTACCCATTTAGTCCGTCAGCGACCCTTGTTTTTTGTTTTAACCACGTGACGAAACGCCAAAACTTAGCAAAAACACACAATTCATAAATACACGCGGCGACCCGGAGCCATTTGATTAATCTAATATTTAAATGGTGAATAACGCTAACACAAAAAGCTCGGCCGCTCTGGTCTGGTAGGTCAGGGACCAAAATACTGGGACCACACCATCGGGCTGGGCTATTACTGGGTGGCTTCTCCTGAAATAGACCGCACGCAGTGGTAACAGCAGACACGCACCCCCTCATGAGGGAGGAGGGAGGGGGAAGATGGGAGAGAAAGGCGAGACAGAGGAGCGGAATGGCAAGAGGGAGACAAGAGGGAAAGGGGGAGAGAGAAGAGAAGACGGTGCAGATGAAGAAGAGAGAGAAGAAGAGAGAGAATTAAATAGAAAGAATGAAGTGAAGGGTGATAGAAGAGGAGAAGGAGGAAGGGAAGAAGAGGAAAGAGATGAGAAGGGGGCAATGGATGGTGACAAGAGAAAGGGGAGAGAGGGAAGAGAGAGAGGGAGTGAGAGGAAACAGGAAGACAGAGACGAGAAAGGGGGAGAAGAAAAGGAGGACGAAACCGGGAACGAGACGGGGGACTGAAGGGCGACAGAGAGAGAAGAGAGCAGAGCAGGAGCAGAGGCGGGGAGCAGAGCAGGAGGAGCAGGAGGGAGTCAGGGAGAGAGGAGGAGGATGAGAGAGAGAAGGATGAAGAGGAGAGAGGAGCAGAGGGAGGAGAGGAGGCGAGCAGGAGGGGGGGAGGAGGAGAGGCAGGGCAGGAGAGAGAGGAGCAGCGAGAGGAGCAGGAGCAGGAGGAGGAGCAGGAGGAGGAGCATAAAGTCCATCATGTTCCATTCATTACAGTTTCTATTTTGTCTCTAGGAACAAAAACTCCAAACGACAGTCCGAAAGCTGTTTTTCTCCCTTTTCTTACTGTTGTCACGAGTGTAAACCTGGGGTCACGACGAGTTCACGCCCCCCCCCAAACCCCACCTTTATTTGAGTGCGGCCCAAAGCCTCAGACGGGACTTTGCGATGGAGTGGAAATGATGCCGCGGTCACATGAGAAAACGGACAAAACGAGGACTCCAGCGACGCAACATTAAAGGGGTTTGTACGCGGCAGTTTGCAATTAGCAGACCATTTACAGAAGAAAATATCCAAATCCAGTTCAAATTCCATGGACAAATTCTCTGTTCGTTTCAGTTCCGTTTCTATTTCTTCCTAAAATAAAAAGTATCCGCTGAAAAAGCGACTTAAAGGAACAGATACCAAAAAATGTACGTTTACTTTTGCACTTTTATTGATTATTTTGACTGTCTGAAGTTTTATTGGTAATGAATCGAACAGTCTGAAATGGACAGTAAAAAACCCCAAACGTTTCGTCAAAGAGCTCAACAGTTTTGGGGTGAATGGAGTCCTTTTCAACTTCCCGAGGGCCACGTGAACGCAACATTAGCTCCGCAAAACCGTGGCGAGTCTGAATTTTTTGGGGGAATAATCGTGATGTACGGAGCAGGGGGCACAAAACACACTCTCGGAGCATTCAAACCTCAAATGCGGGACAATATTCTTCCTCAAAACGGCAGAAATCAATGAAAATACAGCTCAATGGAAAGAGAAAACCAATGTAAAAGTGACAAGTTCATATGGGTGGATTTTAGCTGACACTTCCCCTTTAAGTGACGATTGGGCTCGTTTTTGTCCATTGTCGTGTTCATAAAGTTATATCATTCATTCAGAATTCAAGAAAGACCAAAACTCAATACTTTGATTTATATCATTTATATCATATCCTCTTTTTATTCCTTTTTCCCCCCCCGTTACATCTCCACGCGCTCTCAACTTTTCTGACTTCGGACCCGCCACAAAACGCCAAAACGTCCTTATTTATCCCCCGCCGCCTCTGCCCAAGGCCAGAGTCAACAGACACGGAGGTGACCGACAAACGTCTGCACGCCCCGAAACCATAGCTTGCAGTCGGGAAGGTCCCAAACCGGGGCAAAAGGGCAGCGGGGGGGCGGGAGAAGTGGGGGTGGGGGGCGGAGTGGGGGGCCCAGAGAGACAAACGCAAGAGTCAGTTTACCAGGTACGACATGTGCAAAACAAGATACAGTAGCCCGTTTGTGGTTTCCTTTGGCAGCGACAAAGAGGAGCTAAAACAGGAGTCCGAGCGGTGGTGCATCCAGACGGGTACCGGCTCTAGGCGGGAGACAGAGCTGTTTCGTGATTGGCTGCAGGCGCTTTATTTCCACTGGTTTTTTAGTCAAAGGTTTTTTAGTCGTGGAAGTTGAAGCCTGAAGTGAGAAGCTCGTTGGGACTTGGGGTGAAAAAGGAGGGTGACCAGACGTGCCCTTGACCCCGGAACGGTCCCGGTCTCGAGCCCTGCGTTTTTGACCACTTTGACCCCCGCCAACGTGATAAAAGGGGAATATATTGTTGTTTCTTTAGACAAAATAGAGAACATCTGGCTTCAGAACGACCAGAACACAATCTGGTCCCTCATGAAGGTGAAAACAAGACACAAAATGACAAAAACGTGCTCGTCACATACAATGTTTTGGAATAACTCCGCCTCTCCACAGGTGTTATCAGTAACAGCATTTCGATTCGTTATCCTGTGTTATGTTATCCTAGAATGTTTATGGCATTTTAAATAAAACTCATACATTTAACGCATCACTGTGTAACCTTGCAACCAAAAATGGATAAATATTGTTGGTTTTTTTATTTGGGATATTTTTATAAAAACATTTTAAATAAAAACATGAATCTTTTCAAACAAAAATAAATAAAAGTTGTTGTTGGTTTTTTAAATTTTGGATCTTTTTATTGCTAATAAAATGATAAATCCATGATTCGTTAGAGTCAGTGGGCTTAAATCTCCATGGGAACATGCAGGTGACTTTCCACCTCCTGAAAGGTTCACAGTGTCACTTTAAAGCTTGTCAAACGTGCAAAGATACACATGAGCCAAAACTAACAACCGGATAAGCTGCAAGGTCACTGCAGCTGAATACATTTATCACACTGTAGCATAAGGCATTTTAAACATTAAAGCGCCCCCTACAGGTCGGACGACTCATTGAACTCAAATGCAGTTGAGATAAATATATTTTGAATTTTGCCAAAAATTATACATTTTTTATCACAAAATAGCAAATTGTTTGGGTTCATAATTTCACTTCCTGTTTGTAATTGATGACATCACACAAGGAAATTACCCAGAAAACACTGGGAAAAAACTCATCTAATGTCAGTTTTTTAAAAAATTGACAAATAAAAATATATGAGAGCGACTTTATTTTGTTGAATTCATGTTTAGAGTCAAAAAAGTTGTTTTTTGGTGTAAATTCTGCATAAACTTGAGTGTCCCTTTTGTGATGTCACTTCCTGTCATTTTCTACAGATTTTTTCAACTTTTCTCCAAAAATACCTGCTCGATCGGAGTAAAACTATCATTTATCTGTACGACAGGTATAAACACACCAAATGACGTTAAAATCAGAAAATCGTGAAAACCTGTCATACGCCCCTTTAAGTTAGAACTCTAGCTTCGATGACACAATCTCAATCTCTATCAATGGGTCTCAAAATGTCGCCTTAAGCAGGAAGCGGAAAGCCCACCCGTGATCGTGGTCAAAATAAATGTGTTGGCGTCAAAGTTAGTTACAATGCTGTTGTGAAAATGTGTTTGTTGACTAAAAAGAGTCACGTGCTGCAGAAAAACCATCTCAAAAGTGTGATATTATGACGATCGTGTTGCATTTAGGGACAAAACGGCACAACAGACTTCCAATTCGCGTCGTTTTCGACTGCACTTGCCTGGCCCAGTGTACATTTCCAGTTTTCTTTGGCGTCGCTGCGTTTGGCGTTTCAGGAGCGAAAAAAGAAATAACAGGAAGCGGGAACGCCCCTTTTCCTCAAGCAGCCGGTCAGAACGTTCGGGACAAAGTGGAGTGCGAAACGGAACGGCGACGCCAACGCAACAGAGCGGCGCAGTCAGGTATTGTTTTCAACGTGCGTGTGTCGTCTGTGAAAAGCTGCACTGCGTAACCTTCCTGGCGTAGGGTCTGCCGCCTGCCTGTTTCCTTGGCCCGGAATGTTCCGCAGTGTCGTAAAACATGTCTCATCTCCATGGACGGCGGAAGGGATACATTTGAAGGGATTAGATATGTTGAACGATGGAAAGTTCTCAAAATGGCGCCCCCTTTTGTAGTTTGCATGTCGTTGCACTTTTATGTAATACGGACATATCTACAACTGTCCTCTGTCGTCCGCGGCGATCGGGACTTCTGTTGCGTTACGGCAATGACGCAATCGAGGAATAAAAACAAGGAAATTGCGCAAATCAGTGCCAAAATGTGGGTCTAGTTAAAGCGCCCCCTACAGGTCGGGCGACTCATTGAACTAAAATGCAGTTAAGATAAATATATTTTGAATGTTGCTTAATATTATAAAAAATGTATCACAGAATAGCAAATTTTTTAGGTTTATAATTTCACTTCCTGTTTGTAACTGATGACATCACAGTAGGAAATTACCCAGCAACCACTGGGGCAAAACTCATCTAATGTCACACTTTATTACTTAATTTGACTAATATTTATTTTGTTGAAGTCAAAAAAGTTGTTTCTTTTGTGTAAATTCTGCATAAACCCTGTTGTGATGTCACTTCCTGTCATTTCCTACAGATTTTTCAACGTTTTCTCCACAAATACCTGCTCGATCGGTGTAAAACTATATTTTATATGTACAACAGGTACAAACACACAAAATAAAGTCAAAATTAGACAAGCCTAAAAACTTTAAGGCACTTTAAGTTCGAAAAACGCATGAGAAAATATGCAGCACACGAGCGTTTTTGATGGATATTTATGGGTATTTTGTGACTCTTTTGTGACGTAAGTATAAACCGACACCATCGCGGTCACGTACAGCGCTTATATCGGTGTTTTTTGCTTTTTTTACTACAACCGACAATGGGTGTACTTTCGAAGATTTCTTGGGTAACCCTAAATTACTCTTTTTCGAAAGCTGGTCGAAATGTTTAATGCCCTCCCGCGGAACATTCCAGGCAGAACAAACACCCCGAAGACAAGCAAGTGGCGTACCGTCACGAAAGGTTTTGCATTGAACCTTTAAATAAAGTCTTTAAATACACAGCGTTATAAATACAGTTTCTTTAAAAGTCTACAGAGAGTTGAAAACCTTGTCTTCGATGAGGCTAACCGACCTGTCCGGTTTAGCATCTTTTTCACTGTTCACCACTTTGTATCCGAACAGTTTCAGCGTCGGCCGGCAAACCTTCTGCACGACCTGCGCTATTTTGAACGGCAAGCTGAACCGCCACTTCTCCACGTGTTCGGACGAGTTCCTCTGCAGCGAGTAAACGCCGCTCGCCGCTTTCTGCGAGACCTCTGCGTGTTCCCTCTCGATCCACGACTTCACCTGCGGCGTGAACGGGATCCCGGCGAACTCGTACATCTCCGCGGCTTTCCTCATGGGGAACCTGGCGATGTCCTCGTAGCGCACTAGCATGGTAGCGCCCGCGATAGCCATTTGGGCCGCTTTCAGCCCGATCTGAGCGGACGTCCGGATGTTGTCGCAGTTCCCTTTGAGCTTTCGCACTTCGTCGTCATCCAGAGGAACGTTGCCGAGCGCCGCCCACTCTTTCCAGTTCTTGTATTTCTCGAACGCGACCATCCCGGGACGCTAGCACTGCTCTCGGATCGCGGACCAGCTGGAGAATGAACTTCACGTCCAGCCTCGGGTCCTCCGCCAACCGGCCGCACGCGTCTCCAGTTGGCGAACTCGGACCGACTTGATCGACCCTGTGCGCCTTCCGCAAACAAGACTGCGACGCCAACGTTAAATTGAGCGGTCCGCATTTCTTCTTGTCTTGCCAGTGGAATTTCTCGAAGTCCCCCTGAGCGAACGGGCTGCAAACCGACTCGGCGCACAACGAGCTGCTGGACTCACCGTCGGAAAAGACTCGCGACGTGACGTTGGTCGACGGGCGGCGGCTCGATGAAACTTTCCAGCAGCGAAAAGTCACACTGGAAGAGCCGGCGGCAGGACGGTCGCGGTTTACGCCTTGGCCGAGGCCGTGGCGTTGGTGCCGCCGCCGCTTCCAGCGTCAGCATCTTCTCCACGTGCCAAAGCGGCTCGAAAAGGTAGAACATGTTGTCGCCTTGTTGGTTGAAGAATTCCCCCGCGAAAGAGGAGCCGGTCCGGGTAGCGTGGCCAGGAGCAGGATGTGCTTCTGTTTGGGGCGGGTCTGGGCTGGGTTCTGGCGGGTTCCGTAATAGTTCTCCAGGCGCCGCTTCATGAGGGTGAAGACGGGCGGCGCTCGTCCTGGGGTTGGGAGGGCCAAAGGAGGCGTTCTGGTTGGGTTGAGCAGGATTGGAAGGCGAGGATTTGGAGGGCGGAGTCGGCGGGGAGGAGGAGCTGAGGCTGCTTCAAGGTGAGTTTGTCCGACACCCTGAAAAAAACAAGGAGCGGTAGTTTAAATACTACTAAGAATACTACACATTCAACTGCATGTATTTGCTTGTATCTTTGAACTTTATGGTGACACATTTTATTGATCACTAAAAAAACTGTACAAACACAAACAAATTAATGCGTGTGATAAATGTATGTGCCAAAGATTTGAAAACGATTTAAATATCAAGGACCTGATACAATATTGGCTAAAATATGTGTAACTGGTTTAAAAAGTCGATGTGAAATATGTTATTGAACGTGTGCGATACATTCTTTAAACCCAGGTGGGCTTTTGGGGGGGAAATCTGAGGGTGAAATGATGTTGTCTTTGTCTTTGCTTGTTTCATCTTGTGTCGTATGGTGAAATCTGTCATCGTTTTTTCTCTTCATGTTTGTGCACGCTTAAATGGATCAACCGATAAAACACACAAAACAATCACAACTGCCAGTGCTTTAACCTGCATTTAGACGAGTTTCCAACAACGTAATACGCTCTTATTCCTCTTTTAGTTGTTATTTTCTGATGCTCCTCCCTCTTTGTGGTCACGCTCGTTATTGTATTCTTTTTGTGGGTTTTTTGTGTGCGTGTGTGTGTTTTTCTGTTGTTGTTGTTGTTTTGCTGCTTTTGTTTTTGTCGTAAAAAAATTTTTATAATTTTTTTTTTTTATATATATATATTTTCAATTCAACAACATGTGTTTTTGTTGTTCTATTATCTAATAGATAAAAAATAGACGAGTTTTCTTCATTTAGTCAAGGATTGAAACATTGAGAGTTGCACTTTTTAATCAAAATAGATCAGGACATTTCAATTATTATCATTATTATTATTATTGTTATTATTATTTTTATTATTGTTATTATTATTATTATTATTTTTTTAAATTATTATTATTATTATTATTATTATTATTATTATTATTATTTTGTTATTATCATTATTATTATTATTGTTATTATTATTATTATTATTATTATTTTGTTATTATCATTATTATCATTATTATTATTATTATTATTATTATTTATTATTATTGTTATTATTATTATTATTTTGTTATTATTATTATTATTATTTGGCTACAACAAACGGGTAGATCTTGTCTCAGGTCCATCAGCTCCTCCAGAATCCCGGGCTTTGGACAGAGCGCGTTCAGATCAGAGCGCGGACAAAGCACAGGTTTGAACGCACTGGATTTCACCTGTGAATCTGGCAACACAAATGGCTTTGGAGAATAAAACACTAAATTATAGCAGCTTGGCGATCACGTCCAGTGTTGCACGCTCTCATTCACGGTCAGACTTTGTCAAAACAGAAGCTCAGCAGGGATAAAATCAAGATCAAATTAAGGATAACTTTGGATTAATATGAAAAATAATGAACGATTTTATTTTATTATGATTTTTTTATTTTTTATTTTTTATTTTATATAACAACGAAACAAATCAAAGAACAACACACAGAGAAGGAACATACAAATGACATAAAACATCCAAACAATCCTATACACTTAGTCTGGCACATCTGTCTTTTTCAATTTTTTTCAATTAAAAAAAAAATAAAAAATTCAAAAAAAAATTCCATTTTCTTTTTTTCTCTCTCTTTTTTTTTTTAAAGGATAAAACAAAATGTCCAGTGTTTCTGTAATGAAGAGTAAATCCAAATGAAGTATTCGTTTGAACACGTTTACCCTGCTGTGCGTACAAATATATAAAAACAAATGTGAAAGCTCTAGCGCCCCCACCTGGATATGATCTTGTTCTCCTTCTCGATGATGACGAGCGCCAGCACAAACACGACGGGGATGGAGTATTTGAACCTCATCCTCAGAGTGCGGCCTAAAGTACTGCATGAAGTACTGCAGTATTCGAACGGGGACGCGCTCCAGTCGCTCAGGCCGCTGCGGGGTCAGAGTTCAGCGGCTCACATTCCTCCTGTGAATCAAAAGGTTAGAAGAGTTCAGAGACAAAAAGGGAATTCATCGTGACGGAAAACGGGAAGTTGTGAAACGTTTCCTCGATAAAGCAGAACCTAATCAGACGAGTCGTCGAGCTCCACGCGACATCATCTGAGCCCGATGAAGAAGTGAAATTCACTACAAACTTTACTGTCCAAGACGGTTTCAGACCAGGACTGAACCAGGACTGAACCAGGGCTGAACCAAGACTGGACCAGGTCTAAACCAGGGCTAGTCCTTAGACAGGGTCCGACTCTTCCACTATTTTCACTTCAGAGTCAGCGATTTCAATAGGAAGATGAGTCGTTACAACTAAAATCAAAGACATGTTCCCAAGTGTTCCAAAGTGTTCCCAAGTGCTCCCAAGTGTTCCCAAGTGTTCCCAAGCAGGTGGTTTCCTTGACTCCCTCAGCACCCTTTTGTACTTCTGCTCTTTCAGGTGACTCATCATTTTCACAGATGAGACGGATCATAGTATTACTCTCATGGGAAGCAACAGTCACATGTGTAGAGTGAAAAGTACTGGGCTTAAAATGCACCCCTGAGGGCTCCCAGTGCTAAACCAGGTCTGAACCAGGTCTGAACCAGGTCTAAACCAGGTCTAAACCAAGTCTAAACCAGGTCTAAACCAGGTCCAAACCAGGTCTAAACCAGGTCTAAACCAGGTCTAAACCAGGTCTAAACCAGGACTAAACCAGTGCTAAACCAGGACTAAACCAGGACTAAACCAGGACTAAACCAGGTCTAAACCAGGACTAAACCAGGATTAAACCAGGTCTAAACCAGGATTAAACCAGGACTAAACTAAACCAGGGACTAAACCAAGACTAAACCAGAAATTAAACAAGACTAAACCAGGACTAAACCAGGACTAAACAAGGACTAAACCAGGTCTAAACCAGGACTAAACCAGGACTAAACAGGACTAAACCAGGACTAAACCAGGTCTAAACCAGGACTAAACCAGGATTAAACCAGGTCTAAACCAGGATAAACCAGGACTAAACCAGTAAACCAAGACTAAACCAGGACTAAACGACTAAACAAGGACTAAACCGGACTAAACCAGGACTAAACCAAAGTCTGTTCTTCTCGAGATGTGAATATGTTCATAAGAGCGTTTGTTCCTCCTGAAGTCTCTTGAGTCTTTAGTTGACAGTTGGGCTGGAGACCGGTCCAGAGTGTCAGATTTCAGACGTGTGGACCTGGTTTACGGCTCATGTCTCTGTCATTACTGGACACAAACTTCCACATCTTCTCTGCAGCACAAATAAACAAAGGTGAAACACCGCTTTCACAATCGCGTCAGAAAGGTGCCGTTATTCATCTCCAAAGACGTGATTGCTGTCGGTTTCACGGACTTTTCAACATGATATGACATGTTTGTGGCGCCGCTCCCAAACAAATGACGCCAAAGTTTGACATTTAAGGTTCATACGTTTGGATCTTCGAGTCCAATGACGTCATCACATTGTAGAGCGGCAGGTGGTGACTTTCTGTCCCTCAGCTGCAGCTTCTACACTGTTACTGCGGCAACCGAACGACCCCAACTCATCCCGTTCATCTGCAGCGTCTCACTTTTGTGTGTCTGGTCCGGTGTTTCTCAAACTGTGGCGCACGGGGCCCTACTGGTTTGACTTAAGACGCGTTTTTGTGCTCATTTTGGGTTCATCTTTAGCTAGAACTCCCTCATCCATGGTTTAGTCTCATTTCAGACCAGATAAAGTCCGGGTTTGGACCTGCTGGAACTCCAAATGCTGAATATGACCTTTGAAAAGTTTGAGATTCTTTTACGCTTCAAAATAAAGTAAGAAGGTTCTTTAAGTCGGTGGTTCTCGAATGTTTTACACCAAAGAAAAGATTTGTCTTTCTGGAGTCTAACAGGACTATTTCTATATTTTTATTATTATTATTATTATTATTATTATTATTATTATTATTATTTTCAGAACATAGAACAACAAAAAACCAACACACACAAAAACAAATGAATAAAAAACAAATAAATTAAATAAATTAAATAAATTAAATACATTAAATACATTAAATAAATTAAATAAATTAAATAAATTAAATAAATTAAATAAATTAAATAAATTAAATAAATTAAATAAATTAAATTAAATAATTTTAAAACAATTTCAAGTCTAAAGTAGCGCTAAACTAGTTCTCAAGTCGGACACAGTAAAGTTTTACAAATGTCTTCTGCCAGGATTAAGATGTCACTGCTTTGACTGGAATTTTCCACAACTTGATAATACGTGCATTCATCTCCATGGAGACGAGCAATTGAGGCCGCCAGGAAAGGTCACGGGTCAGCTCTGCGTAAAGGCGATCCTGCTCGCGGTCAGAATGTATGTTTTCCCACTGTATCCTTTTAAAACACACCCCTTATTGGATATTGGCACGATGCGGTTACATGTCTTACACTGCGGAACATTCCAGGCAAAGCAATAACATCTCCATGGAGACAGCATAGTGCACCTTTAAAATATTGGTCTGACTTAAGTGCACTGCTTATTAAAAAAAAAAATAACAATAATAATTAAATTCTAAGGAAAATATACAAAAAATCAAAAGTTGACCTTAAATAAATATAATTCTTACCTTAATTTATCTGATTTTATGTAAATATAAACTGATATTTAAAACAGATAAAGTAAAAACACCACATACAATAATTAAATGTTATTAAATTAAAAATAATATGTTTATTAAAGTCAATTACATTTTTGGTACCGCGTTATAAAAACTACATTTTCATTTGCCTTAACGAAGCGTATAGTTTATTAAGCATGACACCTTAATTAACGTCTTAATTAAGGTTAGGAATTAGAGTGAGTTAAGAGTTAATTAGTTAGGCAGTTACTGAGCCTGAATCATTCTTAATAAACTATTTGTTCACTAAGAATGAAGTCTTTGTTCATGTTTTAAAAAGCCATAAGTGAAAAGTTCAATTACAAAACCAGATATTTCCATTCTTTTTATTACCATCTTTTACCGTTTTTATCAATTAAAATGACGTTGAATGGATTTTATCAAGAAGAGATTGAATAATATTTAAACTGCACTAAAATGTAGCTAAACGAAACAAAGAAAAGTAAAAAAAATATCTATAAAAGCTGAATTTCTCATCACTTGTCGGCGCGTTTACGTCCACAACCAGCGATGCCGGGCCCTGATTGGATGCCTTTGCTTCATAAAGATGGTTTAACATTGTGGTTCATGATTAAATTGCATCGTTAACTTAATTGTCTATTTAAAACACGACGAAACCTTTGGCGCAGTCGTTCAAACAAACAATAAAAACACGTCTTTCTTGCCTCGGCCACAGAACCTTTCAAACAGCCTAATAAACCCGCCTCTGCCGTGTGAGAGGCGTCGTCTCGCGCTGGGTGGCCGTGTTCCTGAACGCACCGCTGCCCCCGGCCACTTCCTCGAGGCGTTTAAAGACGGCGAGCACGGGTCGGATATTTGTGTCTCGAGGGGGGCAAACGCCAGCTAAAATAATAATACGACGAGCTGGAGCAAGGGAGTGTCAAACCATCACGAGAGGTTTCATTTTGACCTAAAACTGTAAAAGAGTCTGGTCCTGGTCCTCGGGTCGACACGGGGTCTCGTGAAGAAGATGGTCACAAAGAAGATGGTCAAAGAAGATGGTCACAAAGAAGATGGTCACAAAGAAGATGGTCACAAAGAAGATGGTCACAAAGAAGATGACGCTGGAAACATGGAACTAGAATAATGAAACTATCATAAAATACAACTCAAAGTGAAAGTACTACGTCTACTTCTACTACGTCTACTTCTACTTCTAATGCTTCCACTTCGACTACTTCTACTGCATCTACTTCTACTACTTCTACTGTGTCTACTTCTACTA
>BJKM01001027.1:0-107500 GCA_015082035.1 Chaenogobius annularis | reverse complement strand
GTCTCGTCAGAAGCCTCAATCGTATTCTGGGTTGTCACGTTTATGAAGGACACAGACGGAGGGTTAATGCAGTGAGTCGTTCGTTGATAATTACTTTATTTCTTTGGCAACGGCTTTAATAAGGCTAAGGACGTTAACTGTATGTGTTTGTTATTGTTATAAACGGCAGAATCGCGCACATTTGCAGTAAAACGCATCAAACGGAAACGGCATAAGACCATGATCTTATCCTCCATTTCAGTGCGTGAACATGACCAAATAATAATGTTTAATGATAAAAAAATTTAAAAACGCACTGATAAGCCCCGCCTCTTCATAGTGATACGCCGCTTCATCGTGATAAGCTCCGCCTCTTCACAGTCACATTTCCCTGTAACGAGCCGCGGATTGTTCTTTGTGTGATTTTTACGTTTGAACATTTTAGAACTCTACATGTGTCACTCTGAGTCTTACGTTTTACAAAACTCACAACAAAGTACAGGGATGTGGGCGGGGTTAGGGGGTAGGTGAAATGCATTAGTCCATGTATATTTAAAGTCCATATGACACATTAGAGCACACTTCAGCAAAGCAAAGGGGAATATGATTATATTTCAGATTTTACCCAACATTTTGTCTGTTTCTCTCTTATTTAGCAACTGTTCCCTAGCAACCAGACAGTAAACAAGGGCCAAAATTAATTTCAATCATCCAATAGTTACGATTTGACAAATAATTACACCTGACAACGCCTTTATTTATACCGTTAAATTATTGTTTAAACTGTCAAAAAAGGTGTAAGTCGCGGGCAAGTTTCCTCTGCTGGAACGGCGCGTGTTGATGACATCACGGAGGGATTCGGCACTGGGCTCTACTTCCTGTAATTTTCATGTGCTTCTTCGTTCAATTCTCTTCACAAACTGCAACTTGACGGACGTAAAAACCATGATAATCATTCACCACGGCGACAGACTCACCAAACGACGACATAATTCGACAAACGCGAGAACCCGTCACGTGGACTTTAACGACAGAAATAAATCGTTCGAATTGTGCTCTTGACCTGAATAAAGATGCTTTGAACAGGACACGTTTTGTTCAGTGATCTGTGCCAAACTCAAGTCATGCCGGTCCAATAAAGCCATCATCAAAACCATGGCAACAACAACAACAACAACAGCAGCAACAACTCATTTAGCTCAGTTTTGTTCACGTCCTGAAAAGTGTAAGATACTTCAAAATGCTATTACTCAAGTCGAAGTACAAAGTAGTGGTCCAAGAAATGAGTAGAAAAAAAAAAAGTATTTGGGGAAACTGCTTTAGCTCGTTCGTTTATTTTGAGAGTTGGGCAGAGATATATTTATACAGTCAACAAAAGTATATCAGGATATATATAGTGCAGGAGCCGTATGTGGCAAACTGCACGACGTATTACACGGAGTACTCGTATGGACTGTACTCGAACACACCGCGGCTGCCGTGGTCATTCGGTATTGAACTACACACAACCACGGGCAGATTCTGAGTCATGACTTAGAAGTCGAGGCGATTGACGGACTAAAACGGCAATTTTTTTTTAAAAATACCAAAAATCTTGTCAAACACAGACACACACAGACACACACAGACACACACAGACACACACAGACACACACACATCACATTTCAAGGAGCAGCGCCAGAAATGTCCGTAAAAGTCACCAAAAGGTTTTAAACGTGAATACATTTCGCCGCTCCGTCCAACTGAAGAAACGATTTGGATGAGTGTCAAAACGTATTCGCGCTTAAAAAAAACCGTTTGTTCCAATGTTTTTTTTGGGGGGGTTTTTTGTATTGAAAAGGCAGAGCATGTCCGAACAGTTTAATATTGTCAACAGAAAACTTTTGCCACTCGTAGGAACCGAGTATTGTTACACTGGGGAAGAGTACGGTGTCGGAAAAGTACAAAGTCGTGAAAAAGTGACTACACAAAGTAAACGTACGACTAACATCTGCTGAAATAAAACGTAAACACTTTGAAATCAGTCAGAAATACTTTTAAACATGTCCAAATAGTCTCTGAACGGGACTGTCAATAAATTAAGTCGAATTCCACGTGTTTTTTGTATTTACTTTAAAAAAACACGCATTTGTGGCTCTGATTTTTTGGGGGGAAACTACAACTGTCCACATGAATCCCGGCGTGCGTCCCCTTACCATGCCGCTGCGACCACTGGCGCCGCTCCGCGAAGTCTCCGTTCCATCGGCACGCGCGCTCCGAACTCGTCCAAACGCGCAGTGTCCCCCCGCGACGCGTGCACATGGCGGACGTAAAACCCACACCGCCCGCCCCCCAGGCCCGACCCCAGACAATCCCCCCCAAAAGTGAAAGTGAACAAAGTGACGGTTAATCCTGCCCCCGGCTCCAGGCGCGCGCTCCGCAGACTGAACGGGGCACGCGGCGCACGGGACAGTTTTGGTGCGTGGAAAAAGGGGGAGGAGGCGCGGAGGAGCCAAACCGGGCGGTAAAGAAAAACCCGAAAACTGCGCAAGTAGAAAAGTGATGACGGATAAACGGCATTTTCAACGGGTTTTGCCGATGTTTTAAGAGTTAAAGGCGAGTTTTGGAGTTCTGTTTGTCTGTTTTTGTTTGGCACCATCTAGTGGACGATAGGGAGTTGTGCAAACACGTCTCCCAAAAGTGATCTGGGGTCTCATTTATAAAACTATACGTGGAATTCTTACTTACGGACAAAACTGGCTCATTTCTCTGCGCACAAATCATCTTCTTCCTCGTTTTTGAAAGCTCCGGTGCGTAACGTTCTGGGCTTTTTTTGTACGTACGCACGCTTTATAAATGAGACCCCAGAGACACGTCATCTTTTGTCGATGATCCAGACGAGAAATGATTTTATCTGCACTTTTTTCTGTTATATAAAGCACTTTGAATTACTTTGTTTACAATGTGTGGTCTACAAATATACTTTTAAATATTGAATTAGATACAAGATACCACAAATATGAGTGAAAACCTAATTGGTGTAAATGTATACATTTACTTAAACGGAAGATCCATAAAATTAAATAAAAATGCAGGCCTAACTTTAGAAAATTTACATTTATGTATTTATTACGCATTTTAGTTGTGTGTGTTATTGATGCAACCGTGTGTCTAAAAAAAAATTAAAATAAAAAATTATAGTTGATGATAACAAGCTTTTTTAATCATTTATTTTTTTACATTTAAATTTTGATCCCTAGTGAAAACCCTGTGAAACTACTTCTTTGGTGTTTTATGGCGGTTAGTATCCATAGTGTTACATTACCACCATTCTTTAGACTTCTCCGTACTGTTCAAAGCACGTGCCACACCATCAAAAAAATAAAAATAAATAAATAAATACATACATACATACATAAATACATAAATAAATAAATACATACATACATACATATATACATACCTAAAAATAAATAAATAAATAAATAAAAACGTGAAACAACGCCAATCTTCACGAACCATCTCAGTCACGTCATCAGCGCTTTGAACGGCGTGTTTCAGGAGAAGTTCTGTGCCAAATATTCAGGGGGGAAAACGTGTCCATTACAAACAAACAGAGAGAAGTGACGTACAAACTCCCTCATCGCTGTTCTCCAGGTAAAAGTGACCTCGGGACTGTTACACTTTGACACAATTTGAGCATTCTGTAAGTTACGTATTCGGGTCATGTCCCAACACCGCCACCTTCTGGAAATAGTCTGTCAGGTCCATTAAAAAAATCTACCCCCATCTTTAGTTTATCGGTTTCACGCCACGCTCTTATTTAATTTAATTTAATATTTTTTTATTTTTTTTTACAATAATCTTAACAAACATCACTTTATAAACCTGCTGAAAATTCTGGCAAAAAGAATTTCAGGAAACCACCATTCTTGTATTTAATTTCAGACTGTGCCACTGGTCCGACTCACGACCAGGTTAGCAAAAGCTAGCAAAGCCCTATCCAGGCGCTAACCATGGTGCTAAGCTAACGGATCCAGGCGCTAACAGATCCACGCGCGAGGTCCACGGATCCTTCGCGAACGTTGCAAAACAGTTACGTCAGAAAAGTGCGCAGTGGAATCAGGAGAAGGTGAACGACAAACGTTTCTCTGCTGGTTAGTGTCTGGATGTCGGATTTTAAACGTTTATTTTGTACATATATTTGTCAGTTTGCAGTGTAAGGCTATGTTTACATGAATTAAGGCTAATTTGTTTTGTTATAATACGTTTAATACTTTAATTGTTTGCATGTATACGCAGTTAGCACAAGTTAGCCACAGTTTTACAGATTATTATTCTAATTTCGACTGTTTATTTAAGTTATCTTCGTTTTAATCGATTCATTACTGATCACTTCTTAGTTGTATGTGGCATGACACATTTTTATTGAGATTGAAAAGTGAAACGTCAGATTATGTTTTATTTACTGGTACATTTAGAGTTTTGTTTAAAGTCCACGTGACAAGTTCTCGTGTTTTTTCTAATTATGACGTCGTTTGGTGTGTTTGTCCCTGTGGTGAATATTTATCATAGTTTTTCATCCGTCAAGTTGCAGTTTGTGAAGAAATATTGGCAATTAAAAGTTGAAAACTACAGGAAGTAGAGCTGAATCCCTCTGTGATGTCATCAAAAAGGTGCACACGACATGCACCTTTTTAATGACAGTTTTTACAATTAACAAAATAAAGATGTCAGGCTTAATTATTTGTCAAATCATAAGTATTTTATGATTTTAAATGGAGTTTGGCTCTTGTTTACAATCTGGTTACTTGCTAACAGTTGTAGGATTACCTTTATGTCATATTTGCTGGCCATTTCAAACCAGGAAGTGACTTTATAAACGTCACAGAAATGGCCAAATTGGAGAAAAACAGGCAAAATGTTTGGCTCATATTTTAGTACAAATATTTGGACATTTGAAGAACTAGAAAGTGCCTAAGGAACCTGAAAGTACTGTTAATACTATACTTGAAAGAGTTTGTTTGTTTATCGTCATAACTACAATGTGTTTTCTTATATTTCGCATATAAAAGTCAGTTTAGTTTGCCTTCCATAGGGTTTGGTTCTTTACTAATATTTCTTAGGGACGATATGGATAAGTGACAGTTCAGAAACGACATTTAAATTGCTCGTTTGACTCTTAGTTTAACGCCGTAGGGTTGGAAAGCCTCTGATGGTTTGGATGGTTTGTATTTGACAGTGGATGTTGAGCTCTTCTCTCGTCCTCAGGTGAACATCACACTCTCACACATCATGCTTGTGGCGAGGCTTTCCTGCCTCAGGGCCGTGTCGCTCTCTGGGCTGAGTCCAGTTCTGACTCAGAGCTCTCCTGCTCTCAGGACGTCCTACATGAAGACCTGCTCCCCGCTGCTACGGCAACAACAGGTGACCAGAGCTTTCACTAGAGATACTTCCACTGCATCAGCGGGGGCGACGGGGCGACAGAGCGCCCATTGGGTGCCACTCTGTTTATTGCACTCTGTATATTAAGTGTAATAAACAGAGTGGCACCCAATGGGAATGACTGTGTAGCTTTGGAGGAATAAAACTTAAAAATGTTGTTAAGGACGAGGATAAAGTAGAGTTTCACCAAAATCTGATTATAATCTGATTTCTGGACTTTTAAAATCTGATCAGAAAGGAATCGCATGATCTTTACATATAGTTCTAATAGTTTGCCTTTCACTCTTTGTCAGGGTCATGTGACTGTGAGCTGCTGGTCACTTTTTGGGTTTCTCTTTCAGGGTCTGTCCACCAAGTCCAGGTTTGGTTTCCGTCGGGTTCGATCGGCCAAAGAGCAGCTCAAAGAGGCAGCGTTTGGACCCGCCTCAGAGACCGCCCTTAAAAGTAACTATTCACACTGAGGATGAACACACACAAAATCAACACTTAAACTCTGTGATACTCCGAGTCACGATACTGGTATTGATACTCCGATACTGCAATGGACAGATGACGTCATCATGTTAATGAGGCTGCAGTGTGGGCTGGAGTTCAGTTTAGATGACGACATTAGAGTACGCTTACGAGTACGATTGTAATCTGGACTAAACGGACTGTAAAGCGGAGCGTGAAAAGAACAAACCCGGAGCAGACTTCAGACCTGGTGACGCGACGGTGTCTTGTGTTTCAGTCGACAGCACGGGCCGCCTGATCCTGGCCGGAGGAGCCGCGGTGGGTTTGGGAGCGCTGTGTTACTATGGACTGGGAATGTCCAACGAGATCGGAGCCATCGAGAAAGCCGTGTGTAAGACTCAATTTACAGTGAAAATGCCCAGAAGCCCACCAATCAGCTGCACGTATTTGTAATGTTCTGGTCAATATTGTTTTAGATGTTTGGGGTGTTTTTTGGTCCGTTTCGCTCTGGACACAACAAAATCTGCACCAAAAACATGTTTTTATTATTTAATTTAATCAGCTGCTTTTATCCATAGAGTTCGTTGTAAATTCAAAGGCTGTGCATTTTTCTCGCACAGAAACCTAAAGATCAGCGCGTAAAGGAGCTCCGACTTGTCACGCACCAAACTTCACACTCTTGTACTGATTCGTGTACTTCGAATAGCCATTTCGACTGGACGAACGGATTTGTTCATATCTAATTCCAAGCCTGAAGCTGAATTTATTTTTAAGTTTTAACACGAGCTCGAAAAAATGAGGTGAAATTTGAGTTTTTTTCACGGCCAATTTTCAGTCAGTTTCCACAAAAACAAAATCAGAAATCCAAATTCCTCGATGTTTGTTTTCCCTATTCCAATGTGTCTTGTGACCCCAAATTTGGAAACCAATATTAACTGGCTCTGTCCGTTTTTTTTTTTTTTTTGTTTTTTTTTATTTTTCCGATTTATATGTTTATTTTTTAATGAAAATATAGCACTAAAAAGTTTCAAATTGATTTCTCTAAATGCACAATGTTTTTTTTCCCACTTCAGGTTTCTCAACTTAAAAGTAAATCTAATCAAACGTCTTAGACGGATGCTATTTCATTTTAGACCGGCTTTGTTTCATGCCAAGTTATTGATCGTATCTTCTTTGTTACCCAAGAAACCAGTTGATCAAAATATGCTTTGGTCGACGAGTTACAAAGATTTAAGTGAACAACAGCAGTAAAAATAAAGAAGGTTTGGAGTGGTTTAGTTTCGAGATTCGATGTGAGTTCTGAGTTTAATCTGCAGTTTAACAGTTAAATTCACTCTTTACTTGGCGTCGGTGTAAATGCGTGCAATCTCGCCGCGTCGGCGGTGCGGGTTTGGCGTTGTCCAGTCGAGCGAGACCCTCATTCCTCCTCTTGTTTCCCCCCTCAGCATTTGGCCTCAGTACGTGAAGGACCGGATCCACTCCACGTACATGTACTTCGCCGGCAGCGTCGGACTCACACAGCTCTGTCTGCGGTGGCCGTGAGCAGGACCCCGGCTCTGCTCGGGCTCATGATGAGAGGATCCTGGCTGGTGCGCTACGCTACACGCCATTTTTAATTCATGTTCACTCATTTAAAGCATATTCAGAGTGTCGCCAAGTAAGATCTCTTGTCTTAAAGGACACACATTGACTTTGTTCCTCAAAAACACACCTCGGTTAGCATTTAGCTTAAGTTTGAGGAGTCCTGCTTAGAAAGTCCTCTCCCTCCGAGCCTCACAAACACTCCTTCAAAGTTGTAAAGTCCCAGTTTTCGTTTGAGTTTTGTCTGTAATGTTCTTCTTGACCTGGTTTAACCCTTGTCGTGTGGTAACCAGGCGATCGGAGCGACGTTTGCAGCCATGATCGGACGCCGGGATGTTGGTGAGGTCCATCTCCTACGAGCACAGCCCGATGCCCAAACACCTGGCCTGGATGCTCCACGCAGGTACCAAACGGCAACGGGAGGAGGGGGCGTTGTCGGCGCGGCTTCCCAGGGTCCTCGGAAGCCACGCCCACATCGCTCCATGTCGACATATTGCCCCAAGCTGATAACATAACACCGGCGTTTTGTTCCTGTTTAAACGTTTTATTCCAAAAGCATGGTAAACTTAAATAATCTCATTTTATTCTATTCTTTTTTTCTTTTTTCTTTATATATTTTTTTGTTTTACTTAATATTTAATTTGAGGTGAAACTTGGTGAAAGTAAGTGTAAGTAATGATTTTGAAAGGATAATTCCAGAAAGACGCAGGTTGTTTCACCACTAAATCTAAAGTGTATTAAACAAACATTTTATAGTGACTACAGCCTCTAAAGAATAAAACTGTCATTAATCTAATATAGAGGGTCGCTACCATTTATTGACCAATAGTTGCCCTTTGATAATCAGTATCTGGGGTAAACAGACTCCGGAGCCGGGTCCTCAAGCTTCAGACCTTAATTTTTAGGATTAAATTGGAGAATTCTTAAGTTTTAGGTCTCTATGTGACCTCATTGGCCCTTACCAACATAGGTACTGTCTGGACCTTTAAATGAATGTGTGAATATAGATGGAATAAGTCTTACCAGAGGAAGGAGCCTTCAGACCAAAGGCGATAGGTTACGGACTTTGGCCACACACACAATGGCATTTCAGGCACATGTTTACACACACAATGGCATTTCAGGCACATGTTTACACACACAATGGCATTTCAGGCACATGTTTACACACACAATGGCACATTTCAGGCACATTTACACACACAAAGACTGCTCCTCTTCCTTTTATCCTGGACGTTCTTTCACCGCCTTCTGCTTCATCCTTCTCAGGTGCAGCCTCTCATCTTCAGCTGGTTACCTCATCCTGTCTTCTCTTAGACTAGGCGTAGCTGGCATTCCCCCGTCACATGACTTCTCTAACATTAGCACTCTTATACCTCGCAGTATTAAGTATTATACAACATTTTTATCAAACCGTTTTCAGTTACTTTTTTTAATGATGGTTTGACTCGTCGACTACTAAAATAATGGTTGGTTTGCGTTAACGGTCAACAGCTCCAGCCTCTTGTCTCTGATGGTGCTTCACCTCGCGTTAATCACCTGCTCTTATTGTTGCTGCTGTTCCTCCTCCAGGTGTGATGGGGGCAGTGATCGCTCCTCTCACGCTCCTCGGCGGGCCCCTGGTGATGCGCGCCGCCTGGTACACGGCCGGGATCGTGGGCGGCCTGTCGACGGTGGCCATGTGCGCGCCCAGCGAGAAGTTCCTCTACATGGGCGGCCCCCCGGGGCCCGCGGTCGGCTTCGGCGTCGTCTTCGCCTCGTCCATCGGTAAGCGCTCGGAAACGTTCTCAAACATCGGTCCAAGCACCACTTTTACAACTACGTAAAATAATGGAAATTGCTCAGATATTGTGTATTAACAGCATTCTCGTTTCTGAGCGTACGAAATGCCACAGTTGTAAGGACTGGGATAACTCAAATGAATGGCTTGTGCAATGTTTTCTCAAGCTGTGGTCCGCAGAATATAGAGTTTAGACATTCTTTTATTTGAGAAAATGCTCCTCATAATTGTGCTGCCCATAATTCTGTCAGAATTATGGGCAGCACAACTTGGCAAAATGTGGCTGTTTTTGGCTTCTTTTTGACCGTTTGTTTCACTCAAATTCACTTTTTTACAGCAGGGGGAGATAAATGACACTTCCGCTCAACACACAATTAGTTTCCGCAACACTCTGACTCAGAAACATGTTATTTAGTGAGAGAAAGTGATGATGCGTGCGATCCTGAAGGCCGTGTCAGTGATAAATGTGTTGTAACTGCAGCGTTCCCGTTGTTTATCTGGTTCACTAAAACTGTTTACTTGATTTTCTGTTTTTAGACGTCCGTTACAAACTAATATTTGCAGAGTTGTCAACTTTTACATTTGTTTTTAGACCGTAGCAACGCTGTTCACATTTCTAAGTTGTGTTTTGAGCTCTTACAGGATGTGATGTTGTTTAACCTCTTTTAGTTGAATTTAGAGACGAAATTCATGAATGTTTTTAGTTGTTAATCATGATTTAGAACCAGTTTATCAGGATTTAGTCTTTATTTTAGACAACGTAACACTAATTTACGCCTACAATGATCAAACTGACGTTGAATAGACCTTAAATATTAAATACAGGCTCATTTAAGTTAATGTACTTGTTATTAACGCACAAACGGAGCGTTCGTGGCGTTGTACAACACTTTTAAACTGGTGACGTTTGAATTGTCCCGTCCCCCCCAGGCACCATGTTCCTGCCCCCGACCTCGGCGTTCGGCGCGGGGCTCTACTCCGTGGCCGTGTACGGCGGTCTGATCCTCTTCAGCCTGTTTCAGCCTGTTCCTGCTGTACGACACGCAGAAGGTCATCAAGCGGGCGGAGACGCATCCGCTCTACGGGGTCCAGAAGTACGACCCCATCAACGCGTACGTACACCGCCGCTTTACCGCTTCACCCGCCCTTTATTTGAGCCCAAAGTGCACATATTATTGTTGGTTTTATTTATTTAGAGCACTTTATACAGTTAAGATGATATTTTTAGTCAAATTGTATTGTAATTTGAGCAATTTAAATGTACTAAATGTACTTTTGTTACTAAACTGTTTACGTGGCGTTTCAGTTACATTTTCTGCAGTTTTATGTAGTTTTTGTTCAGTGCAAACAAGATTAAATTTCAGCTGGGGATGTCACGATTTCAAATGTTAGTGAAACGATTATTGTGTGAATAAACGATTTTCACAATTTTTCGCGATTATTAACGTCACGACCAAAAACGACAATGAAATCCTACATTTTCTTTCCTCCTCGTTTTCTTCACGTTACCGCTCCGCAACATGTGCCCTGCTTTATCAAATCAGACTTTATGAATGATTAATTACACTTAAACGGCAAGATAACAAAGCACTTTAGGTTTACTTTTTTGAGCAGAAAGGACTTCGTTTTGCTTCTAAAATCGTCAAATTTCTGTTAATTGAACAACAAAAAAACAAATTTAGTCTTATTTTTTAAAAAACTTTTCTATAAATGTAATAATAAAATAAAATAAAATAAATTCTACTAAAAATTTCACCATTATAATTTTTTTGCCATAATATTGAGACCTGAATAATTGCGATAATCGATGAACCGAATAAGCCTGACGTTCCTATTTGCAGCGTGTTGGTCTGAAACGGTTAAACTGAAAGTTGAAAATGTCAACTCTGAAACTCGCTGACGGCTCGGCGTGGCAAATAAAGCACATTCTTTATTTAATATAAATAAAGCCATAATTCAGCTTTATTTATATTAAAAAACGCAAAGACAAAAAGGATGAATCTCTGCCG
Source organism: Chaenogobius annularis (assembly GCA_015082035.1). NCBI lineage: Eukaryota > Metazoa > Chordata > Actinopteri > Gobiiformes > Gobiidae > Chaenogobius > Chaenogobius annularis. Next base: position 96,273 of record BJKM01001027.1, on the reverse strand, counting down.
ACGCTGAGAGATCCCAACACCGGTTTGAACGGCTAAACTTACAATGACAGGACTCCGTTTGGGTTTTTTGTTTCACGTCACGCTGACCCTTTGATCGACCCGTGTTCATTTCATCGACTAAAATACGATCGTCATGTCATATTATTCTTAACTAAAAACTAAACAAAACGTAGACATAACGACTGAAATTAATGCGTTTTTGTCGACCGAAACGAAAGTAGATATTTTTGTCAACTAAAGTACTATTGGGGTTTGTATATGATAAAATAGAAGCTAAATAATACAAACTAAACATAAATTAATAAAAGGGACAAATGGAGAGTGAAAAAACAAGGTCCAGTTTTCAGTCCAAGTGCCTAAAACCAGAAACGAACTTCAAGAAACAACGTGAAGCAATTTATATTTAAGTCTTTTCTATTCAACTAAAACTATTACGGATCAACTAAATAGCGTGACATTTTCCATGACCAAAATTAGACTAAAACGTAAAAAGACTGACTAAAGTCTAAAAATCTAACTCTAAAACTCTAAATGACGTTTGTTTGTTTTTTGTCGAAATGAACACCGCTTTAAACGCATTTTAAAATTCAGCTCGCCTTTTTAACGACATTGTATTTCCCGTTTTGTTTTTGGCAGCTGCATGGGCATTTACATGGACACGCTGAACATCTTCATGAGGCTCGTGATGATTCTGGCCAACGGCGGCGGAAACAGAAGGAAGTAAAACACCACACACGGCTTCAAAACGTAAACGCGTGCTCTCTGCGACGTCATCATTGCTCACGAGCTTCTTAATGATTCTCTGCTGGAAGAAGGTTGAAAATCCGAGCGTTCTGTATTTATTTGAACTTCATCCTCGTGGGTTTTGCAGCGAGGAAAGTAAGCGCGTTCTCCCACTTAGAAACGATGGATCTGAAATGTGCATTGTCGGCGCGTTTCCACTGTGAGAGACGCAAAATAAAAAAATTAAAACTCCGAAAATTACATTGCATTTTGTTTTGTATGTTATTGCTGCAAATGCGTTTAGAATAACATACAAGTAAATTACCGTACAATATGTCATTTGTCTCTTTTAGATTGTGTCTCCCACAGTGGAAATGCGCCGACGACAAATCATTTAATCATTTCTAAGTGGAAGAACTTTGCAAGTGTTCAAATACGTACTTTTCTCACTGTATTTATTTGCTTTCTTTATTGTCTTCAAAATGTTGCGGGTGAAAAAGAAAAGACGAAACAATGTTAGGTTACCAAAGTATATTAATTTCAGAAATAAAATGTACAAAAGGCGATTCATGTTTGTTTATATTTCCAAATCCATTGACTTTCCGTGTTGTTTCCTTTTTTTGAGTTTGTCGTGTTCTGGAAGTACATTTCGTATTCATTTTTGCCTAATCAATCTAATATTTTGTGTTCAAAGGCTGTTTTTAGTCCGAAAAACACACGTAGAAGTCTGCAAAATGGTTTAATATTTGCAGTTTTTAAGTTTCAGAAACAGATTTTAAATGAAGTTCTTGGTCTTGTGCTCGTTACGCACAGCAGAGCAGCGTTAAAACAATACATATTAAAAGTGAATGTTAAATGTACTTCCAGAACCTCTGATGAGCTCCAATGCAGTTTAAATGATGTAATCTAGAACTAGCATAACTAATCTGCTACTAACTATTATTTATGACAGCCAAACGATCATTTGTAATGTACATTAAATGGCGACTGAAAACGTCTAGAATATTTAGAAATAAAGTGCATTATTGATGAGAATCTGATATATTTTTATTTTTAGTCTTATTTGACATTTTGATTCCATTATGCTGCTTTTATGTTTGTAGAAATGTGTGTTTTAGCGTCCGATTAGTCCAGAAAACCACTACAATCATCAAATACCAACTGGGTTAGTTTTTTTCTAGTCATCTAGTCATGATTAGTTGATAGAAACCCGGATTTACTCTTAAACTTGACCAAATGTTTTATTGTTGTTTTTGTTTTGACCAAACAACAATAAAAAATAAATAAATAAATAAATGTAACCAAATCTTGGACTGGACTATACTCTCTAAACCAGGGCTATTCGGGGCTAATTTTCCTGAGGGCCAGATTTCTCGTGGCCTCTGGGCCGGATAGCCTGCAAACCAGGTCGGAACCAAGACTAACCCAGAATCAAACCAGGTCTATCCCAGGTCCAAAACGGGTCCAAAGCAGAATTAAATAAGGACTGAGCCAGAAAAACCAGCAAACCAGGTTTAAACTTGTGCAAGCCAGGAATTAAACCAGACGACAAGAAAAAAAATCTATAATAACAACATTTGGATGAGACGACGCGGGCCGGATCAGATAGTTTGGCGGGCCTGAAGTTGAATAGCCCTAAACTAAACTAAACTAAACTAAACTAAAACTGCACGGATCATTTCCCCACTTTATTCATCCACAATATGCAGTACGGACACGAAAGTCTGTCCTGAAGTTCAGGTGGGATTCCTGCAAGGAGTTTTAATTTTGCCCACCAGATGTCGCCAAAGCTCTCCCAAAACAAGCGCAACAGAAGCGACGTGATTTTAAGCCGTGCTCTTCACATTTCTGCCGTGTCATTCGTGCCCTTTATTCTCAAAAGCTCTTAAGAGAAAATGAATTCTCGCAAGAGAGTGTGATGAAAATATAGACCTGTTTTTTTAAGGTAAATATAGACCTGTTGTTTTTGTTCAGGAGTAAATGGTGTCACCGTAACCATGACTACACTGTAAGAAAAAGGTCTCAGGTAAAAGGAAAAGATACTGGAAGAAAATGTACGTTCTGTAAAATGTGTCTGGGGATTTTTAATTTAACACTTTTCTGTCCAAATTACAACACGTACGTAATTATGTATTTATATTGCACAAAGCACATACAAAGAGTAAAAATAAACGAAATAAAACTAAATACATTTTACCTTTGAACTCTTCTGTCCCTCTAGACTCACTTAGAAACTCACTCAAAGAAAATGATTGGGAATTTATCATTGGAAAAGTACGAGTATAAAAAAAATACACATAAAAACCAGAGCAGGATATTACAAAGTCATGATTTGTCCATACTGTACGGTGTGTGAATGTGTGAATCCCCTCACTGTTGGAACAACTTCAGTGCAGAAGACTTTAAAAACAGGAGCTGACGTTCTTAACACTTGGTCCAGACGTCACACTCAAACACCCTGCCTCCATGTTTGTTTAAATCCACACTATGGCCCTGTGGAAAACAAACATAAATGCATGCTTAGAGTTATTTACGTTACACACATTCGTTTAAAAGTGAGATTCAGTTAGTCTTCTGTCCAAAAAAGCGTGACTCGTCTGTTGAAGTTTTCCCGCCTCGGCAGTGATTTCTCCCACAATGCAACGCTTTCAGTTAGAAAATACAGAAAACTCTCATTTAACAAAACTCTGCTGCTCACGTCCAACCAGGAAGTAACATTACAAACATCGCCACAATGGTCAAACGAGAGGAAAAACACAAAATCTTAAATATATTCATGTAGTACTCTTTATAGTAGTATTTTCCCTTGGTGTTGGTAAATTAAGTTTGAGCATAGGATATCCTCAACTGCAATTATCAAAGGGCAGGACTTTGAATTAATTGCTGACTATTTGTCACCTCAATTTGCCTTTTTGTGAAATTCTTGAAGCAAAGTATAAAAAAAACCAAACTATTATTCACGGGTTAACTGAAGTCAACCTTGTGTTTAGCGTGTAGCCCGTTAGCGCTAGCAGCAGATGACTAAGGCTTAGCATGCTAATCCTCTTGTTCCCATCTGTCCCAGAGCGCCTCTAAAATTAAACCATCACCGCGGCGCCGAGCGGGACGAGCAGGCAACATCTGCTAAAGGTGCAGCAGGGTCCGCCACCCGCTCGTCTCCATGGAGGTGTCTTCGCTTTGCCCGGAATGTTTCACAGTATGGCATTAAACGTGTCATTTTCAGGTTGGAGCAGAACAAATTGTCAATATCGAGAATAAATGCTTCAAATACAGACATGAAAGTAAAAATAGTGAAACAAAAAATAAATACGCAAAATGTCAGACAAAACGATATAAATCAACCAACAGAACATAAAAACAAAACAAAAGGGGTTCATCTGCAATAAACTTTTATATCTTGCGTTTATTTATTCACAAGCGTCTTTAATGTTGAAAAATACCTTGAGAAACGCTCAGAACTGTATTTATTTGGGCCTCAAAACTCCTGGACTCAATAAATGGATACCTTTGGAACATACTCCAGGCGGTAATTTAACTGACATACGGAAAATTTTAAAATATGGAAGGGGTGGCACCCAGAAAAAAGAAGGTTAAAAGCACATTAAGTCCGAAATAAAGGTCTGTTCCAAAGATATCCATCCATTGTGTCCATGGCAGGAGTTTTGAGGCCCAAATACATAACTCAGAAATGAAACTTTCTGCTTTTCTTTTTTCTTTAATTTCCTTTTATCTGTTGCGTTCTCTCTGGCCTCATTCTGTTTCTCACCAACTTGGCCTTGTGGCGCCACCTTCTTGTCGTCATGAATATAACTTTAATACCATACTGAGGAACATTACAGCCAAAGCAGTGGCATCTCCATGGAGGCGAACAGCTGGCAGATGCCCAGTGCACCTTTTAAAATGAATTATGGCCTAAAGGTCGAATAGTGCGGTTTTATAAGCTGCAGAAAATAAAAGTGAAAAAAATATATTGTTTTGAGTAGATTTAACCAGATTTTTTTAGTTATTGCATATCTAAATTGTTTAACTTGTTTCCCATATTTTCTTTATTTTCTTATTCTAAGCTACATTATCTGCCAGTCGAGTTAGAAAATTGCTAATAATCACTCATGTATAATTTACTTTGAAATACACACATGGAATAGGTTACACACAAATAAAACTTTAAATACTTTTATTACCAATTACTTTAGTGAGTCCTGGAGCGTATCCAACAACTCAAGTTACACAAACGATAAAATAAGAAGCAAAACAAAAATACTTTTTTATATTTTTAAAGCATTTTATTTATTTTATTTATTTTATTTATTTTATTTATTTTATTTATTTTATTTATTTTATTTATTTTATTTATTTTATTTATTTTATTTATTTTATTTATTTTTAATTTATTTTTAATTTATTTTTAATTTATTTAGTTTCTTTAGTTTATTAGTTTTGTTTTGTTGGATTTGTTTTATTTTATTTAACCCATTTTACCCAGCAAAATATAAATAAATAAAGAAGAAATTGTCCTACAACATTGTAAATAAGAATTTGTTTTTAAAGGTCGCCCCTTTATGTATTTAGTTTGTTTGTTTATTTCGTTTTCTGCAGTGCATAGGCTCATGTTGGTTGAAAGGCGGGGTCAACGTAGAGAAGATAAAGGGGTCAGTCGTGGATGGAGAGGTCGCTGTGGGCTGGATAAATGATGCTCACAGACTCTATGATCTGAACAAGCAGCAGGAGGCGAATATGAAAAAAATGAAACGAGCTAAAATGAGTCAGAATTTCACAAGTTTGCCTAAATAGAAATGAATACAAAATCAAACTGTTTGCTGCAAAATTATAATACATATCTCGCTAGAATCTATTCAGAAATTCAGCGTTATTATCTGGCTTTAAATTGTTTTGACTTGAAGAGATTCATTTGCATGTTACGTACATTTCCCCCCTAATTTCATGATAGTTCAGACAAGTTAGAAAAATAAAATAAAAACAAACAGAAACAAATCAGAAACCTATGATTTAAAGGTGCATTATGTAACTTTTCTTATAGAGACTCTGCCACTTTACTTGAATCGTTTGCAGAGCGGCGAAACAAACATCGTGGGACCATAAACCAAGACGAAAGGGGCCTTTTTACGCTCTCACACCTCTGATGCAGTTCTGAAGAAGGCGGACTGCAGATGGCGCTGTCGTCCTGTGAAAAAAATGAGCTGACAAGACACGTCACAGCAACATCAAACTCTGGTCCAAAAAAGAATATGCTTTATAAATCTTTACAAAGCCTCTCCCTGAAAACTGTCCATCGTTTTTTTTTAAATACGCTTGTTGTAATTCCCTCTGCACTCAGTAGATGGCGTCAAGACTCAGTTAGTCCCAGGGGAAACACATGCTAAATGAGAATATCAAGTATCGTCACACCAAAAAAGCTGATTAAAAATGATTTAAAATAACAGAAACGTTGAGTTTAAAGTACATTTTTGTCCATATTGCACTCTTCTAGTCCTAGATATTGATTAATCCTGTGTTCTAATGTCAAAAATCTGCATTAAAACCATAAACAAACTGATTTAGTCCAATGTTTACATATATCCGGCTCTATTTCTCCACCCAAACATGACCAGATTGTGCTTCTTAGCTTGTCGCAGTTTAAATTCCCTGTTTTGTTGTGGAAAACAGGTGGATTCCGCGCTGATCTACTGACCTCATTCACCGTTCAACTCCTGTATAATCCGCCTTCCAGTCTAGAGTTTAATCCCAAATATTCTCTCTCCAAAATAAGGCGCTCTCCAGGTGGTGGTGCGACGCAGGACTGTGGGGTAAGTTTTACACACAAACGTGGCACAGTTTAGGGCTGTGGTCGACCTAATACTGGGCAGAACGTGACGCTTTGTATCTTAAAACGCCGTGTTTATATGTAAAAATGTGGATTAAATTTAGTTTTGCTTTTCTTTCATACAAATCCTTACAATATAAATGAAATAATTAGCTCACTAACACACATTTAGTCGACTAAAACACCACCGACTGATCCATTGACTAAACAACAACACAGCCCTATGTATTTAGTATATTTTTTCAAACAAATTCTAAATATTTGGTTATGAAAAGAACATTTAGGGTTCATCTTTGCTCTTGGTTCTTTGGGTTTAGTCTTTGTTTTGTCCTAGTTTAATCTCCAATTTTGGTTGTGAATTCACCCATAATAAACAGTGACGTTCCATACACCGTTTTAAAGGTGCCACATGTAACTTTTCGGACGCTTGTCCGAAATGCCCCGCAGTGTCGCATTAAACTCCCCTCTCCGTGCAGACAGGCAGTTTCTGTCCCACTTTAGTCCCACTTCAGTCCCGCTGTAGTCCAGGTTTAGTCCCACTTCAGTCCCACTGTAGTCCAGGTTTAGTCCCACTTCAGTCCCGCTGTAGTCCAGGTTTAGTCAGTCCCGCTGTAGTCCAGGTTTAGTCCCACTTCAGTCCCGCTGTAGTCCAGGTTTAGTCCCACTTTCAGTCCCGCTGTAGTCCAGGTTTAGTCCCACTTCAGTCCCGCTGTAGTCCAGGTTTAGTCCCACTTCAGTCCCGCTGTAGTCCAGCTTTAGTCCCACTTCAGTCCCGCTGTAGTCCCAGGTTTAGTCCCACTTCAGTCCCGCTGTAGTCCAGGTTTAGTCCCACTTCAGTCCCGCTGTAGTCCAAGGTTTAGTCCCACTTCAGTCCCGCTGTAGTCCAGCTTTAGTCCCACTTCAGTCCCACTGTAGTCCAGGTTTTTAGTCCCACTTCAGTCCCGCTGTAGTCCAGCTTTAGTCCCACTTCAGTCCCGCTGTAGTCAGCTTTAGTCCCACTTCAGTCCCGCTGTAGTCCAGCTTTAGTCCCACTTCAGTCCCGCTGTAGTCCCAGCTTTAGTCCCACTTCAGTCCCACTGTAGTCCAGGTTTAGTCCCACTTTCAGTCCCGCTGTAGTCCAGCTTTAGTCCCTCAGTCCGCTGTAGTCCAGCTTAGTCCACTTCAGTCCCACTGTAGTCCAGGTTTAGTCCCACTTCAGTCCGCTGTAGTCCAGCTTTAGTCCCACTTCAGTCCCGCTGTAGTCCAGCTTTAGTCCACTTCAGTCCCACGTAGTCCAGGTTTAGTCCCACTTCAGTCCCGCTGTAGTCCAGGTTTAGTCCCACTTCAGTCCCGCTGTAGTCCAGGTTTAGTCCCACTGTAGTCCAGTTTAGTCCACTTCAGCCTGTAGTCCAGCTTAGTCCCACTTCAGTCCCGCTGTAGTCCAGGTTTAGTCCCACTTCAGTCCCGCTGTAGTCCAGGTTTAGTCCCACTTCAGTCCCGCTGTAGTCCAGGTTTAGTCCCACTTCAGTCCCGCTGTAGTCCAGGTTTAGTCCCACTTCAGTCCCGCTGTAGTCCAGGTTTAGTCCACTTCAGTCCCGCTGTAGTCCAGGTTTAGTCCCACTTCAGTCCCGCTGTAGTCCAGGTTTAGTCCCACTTCAGTCCCGCTGTAGTCCAGTTTAGTCCCACTTTCAGGTCCCGCTGTATCAGGTTTGTCCCACTTCAGTCCCGCTGTAGTCCAGGTTTAGTCCCACTTCAGTCCCGCTGTAGTCCAGGTTTAGTCCCACTTCAGTCCCGCTGTAGTCCAGGTTTAGTCCCACTTCAGTCCCTCTGTAGAACAGAATCAGAATCAGAAAAAGGTTTATTGCCATTGTCATTGAACAAAGTTTGCGTACTGCTAGTACTACAGTACTACTCCTTCTATACTTGTACTACCTCTGAATGGTGAGTGTGTGTCAGTGTGTGTCGTGTTCTTTGTGCGTCATTTGTGTCAAACACTGAATAAACGTCACAAATGGTATTTTTAAAGGTGTGAGTTCAGGAAGTGCGAGCGGCCTCAGAGCAGCGCTGCTCCATGTCACGGAAAAGTCTCACCTGTGCAAAGATGGAGCCGACATCAAGTACGACTATTCTTATTAAACTACTACTACTACTACTGCGAGGTGGGAGCTATATCCAAAAACGTATAATATCACAATTGTTGTTTATTAAATATGCAAATTTGGAATATCTAATGTGTCTCGTGTTCTAAAATGTAAAAATGGGCTCAAAATGAGAAATGAATTCTTCTGTTCATTTTATGGTTCACTCACGTTTTGTGCAACACTTAAAATTTACAAAACTGTCTAAATTCTGCTATGTTTTTGTCCATTTCAAATACTAAATTCAATAAACCAGGACTAGAACAGGACCAAATCGAATCTACATCACTAACTACACCAACAACAATCACTATTCTTCCTGGTGTCCACATAAAGACAATTACATTTAAAAAATACATTACAATTTAAATTCTTCTGATTATTCACATCAGGTTTTGTGCTGTGCAAGTCTTTAAATCATCTCAAAGCTCCAGAAATCAGATGATAATCAGATTTTGCTCAATGTCAGTCCTAAAACTTAAAAAAAATATTGTCCACATACAAAAAACCTTCCCCTGAGATATTTTAACACTATCTAACATTTAATGATCATTAATTAGGGATTGAGAATGACTCTTGGATGAGAGTCCAAACGTTTCATTTTTTCTAAGTCAGAGTCCAGATGAAACAACTCAATCTTTTTCTACAATTATTAATTAGGCTATAGCTTGACCTTTGACAATTTTTCTGTATTCTCTAAATTAAATATGGCTGTGCATATTATTCTGTTGACAGTAAACTTAATAAAACACATTTCATAATAATAGTTAGTTTATTAAGAATGATTCATGCTTTAATTTAGTTTTTGAATGTTCGGTCTATTTTTTTTATTTTTTTTTATTATTTTTTTTAAATTATTATTATTATTTATTTATTTTTACTGGTTGGTTGTTTTTTTTTCTACATTTGAAAACTGCCAAAAATATATTTATTTAAGATGAAAAAAAATAAAAAATAAAATTCAGGCTCAGTAACGACTTAATTAAAATGGTAGTGTTGTAAATTAGAGTCGTTATTGAAGTCGTGCAATTCAAGGCCGTTTAAAAGCGTCATTATATTATTTCTTTTATGATGTTAACATTCTCAGAGCCTCATCTCGCTCCGTCACATGATTGACAAGGTGTGATCTTCTCTCCTCCTCCTCCTCCTCCTCCTCCTCCTCCTCCTCTTCCTCACACTCGCAGAACTTCAGCTCTCCTCCTCGAGCGCACCACACCCCAGCGCTCTCTCCAGAGTCTGCGTCACAGGATTAGCCTCCAGGATCTTTCTCGCTTCGCGCTCGTCCTCCACGTCTTCATCCTGTTATTTTATTTTTTTTCTCCCCCCTCGCAGTTTCCCCACAACTTTCCCGATGGTCTCCCTCGCCCTCCCGCCAGGATGAAGAAAGAGAGGAAAACGCGAGCTCTTCTACTCCTCTTGCTGCTGCATTTGGGTTCAGGTGAGACGCTTCGGGCTTATTGTCTTGCGGGATTTAACGAGCTAATCCCGCAGCGTGCGCGAGGCCGCCCGGCGTCCACGGCGCGTTTGTGTCCGTTTTAAACTCTCTCTTAAAAACTGTTTTCCTTCTCGTTCATGCCACGGTCGATGTTTTGTCCAATAGCAAGTAAGTTCCCCGGTCATTTCTTTCCCCCCGTTCGTGCAAAACACATTCAAAATCCCAGACTGGGGCGAAAGGGAAAGCGGAACGTGATGCGATTTCACTGGACGAACTGGGATTAACCTCAGAATATCGCTACATATTTTTAAAAAAAAGTTGGATTTGGCAAAAGAAGACCCCCTCGGACACATCGGTTTGAGCACATTTACGACTGTGTTTTGTGTTTGTTTGTTCGGAAAGAGATTACGATTGACACGACGCGTTTCTGATGAAGGCAAAATCCAGATTTTTTTTAGATTTTTCTGGACAAATACTTGTAGTTTTTCCAATATATCTCGAAACAATGATGATGATTCAAAAGGGAAAATTGTAATACTGACAATAGTCTTAAACGAGGCGTGACACTCTTCAAATGCAGCGGGAAACGGAGATTATTATTTGTTTATCTCGGTCTAAAGCTTCCAAATGCGAGGCGCCGTTTTTCCGTCGCAAACGCCAACGGTTGTTTATTTCTAAGGTTCGGGACTGAGAAGATGTTTGTAGTTGTTCACTCGACTGAACAGACGCCAAAGCGCACACGAAAAGACCGTTTCATAACAAACACAGTGACATAATTCAATAAAAATGTGAAAAATACACTTTAATCCAAAATATTCTCTGTCCAGAAGGCTTCCGTCGCCATGTTTCGATCAGTATTTGGTTGATAATGTATTTATAAAGTCTGTACAGTAGTCACAATAGGCTAAATAAATGATCGCTGACGAGTCGATTACTTAATTAATCGTTAGTTGCAGCTTTGACAGATGCATCACATACTTTACCAGGCTGGGAAAAAGTAATCCTTTGTGTATTATAAACAGGAAATTCAAAATCGTTGCTTCTTTTTATCAATAAAGTCTTAGAACGATTAGATCAGATGTTAACAAATGTTTTTAAATCTGTGTTACTTTTGGGCATTTTAAAGGGTTTTCAGGAGGACTTTTCCCCAATCAAAAGATGAAATATTTAGTCAATCGTTAATCGCAACTGTCCTAATTTTTAAATCTTAAAGGTGCACTAGCTTTTCTGAAGTGCTGAGCGATACCACAGATTATTATTATTATTTTTTTTAATCCGATCGGTTCATGTCAGCGTGTATTGTCATGTTGTAGAGTAGAATTAAAATTTGCCTCTTTTATTTTTATTTTTTTAAATGCAAAAGTGGTTCACAAACATTGCTTGAAAGGTGTCGGTTTTTGCTAGCTAACGTCTTACGGTTAGCGCTAAAATCAAGGCTTTTGAACGACTTTACGCAGACTTTTAACTGGCAAATACGTTCATCAAAGTCGGCACTAAACGCTCAAAAACTGAATTAATATTTAGTGCGGTTCTGCTACTATAAAGTCCATTACTGTACGTTTAACCTGTATGCTAATCACCAATGCTAATCGTTGGCTAGCATTCTCTGCGTAACTCGCTACAACAAAGCCACATTTACATTTTAAAATGCAGTTGTTCTTTTGTACGCAGTGATTTGTTCTTGTATAAACGTCCAAACCAGAGCCGACTGGGTAAAGAGTAGGACTTCTCTGAATATTTGAGCAGTTTATGTTGTTTACGCTAGCGACCAGAATCAAGATGGCCGCGGTTGGCACAGGTCACGTGTCTGGCATTAACCGACACCAAGTGATCCTGCGGCAACTGTCGGCGATATCGATCCGATACCGATCCGATACCGGTTTTACGTTGGCGTCGTCATAATCTTTGCTCCGCTTCAACTTAAATCGATCCAAAAACGTAATATATTTCCAAACAAACTAAAATGTAAACAATACATTTCAAAAATTTAAAAAAAAACCCTGAAATTTGTTTTATTTTTTTGCTTGATAATCTATACTTTTCGATACCTCCGTTGGTGTTAATACATGTTTGGTACCGAATCGATCCGCTCAGCGCTGCTTTCCTGCTCGTCTCCATGGAGATGTCATCGCCTCGCCTGGAATGTTCCGCAGTGTTTAGGCATTTATACCGTCGCCACTGCTGAAAATACACCCCCGATAAACGTGTGAGTGGTGCGCTCGCTTAAAGCCGTACGGTGGAGCGTTCAGGGTAAACAAAGACATCTCCATGGAGACGAGCAGGCGGCGGCAGACCCTCAGAAAAGTTACGCGGCGCACCTTTAAATCTGAATTGTGTCTTTTTCCGAAGGACAAACCGATTACGCTCCGTATTTTTACGACAACGGACGAAGCAGCGACAACGGAAACATGGCCTGGTTCAGTATTTCCGAGGACACGCCCGTCGGTAAGGACAACGTTCCATTCTACTTATTTAATTACATTTAAATTGATTATTCGTTATGTTTTTATGTGTGTTTACATGTTTTGTCCGTGGTTACGAGGAGAAAATACATTTAATTGTGACTGAAAGCAGCTCATGTCTTTGGAAGCAAATTTGATGTTTGTTTTTTTTACTTTAAAGCGCCCCCTACTGGTCGGATGACTCATTGAACTAAAAGCAGTAAAGAAAAATATATTTAGAATTTTGCTAAAAAAAAATAAATAGAAAAAACGTTATCACAGAATGGCACATTTTTTAGGTTTATAATTTCACTTCCTGGTTGCAATTGATGACATCACACTAGGAAATTACCCAGCAACCACTGGGGCAAAACTCATCTAATGTCACTATTTTTTTAATTTGACAAACAAAAATTAATGAGAGCGACTTTATTATTATTTTGTTGAATGACTGTTTAGAGTCAAAAAAGTTGTTTCTTTTGTAAATTATGCATAAACTATCCCTGTTGTGATGTCACTTCCTGTCATTTTCCGCAGATTTTTCAACGTTTTCGTCACAAATACCTGCTCGATTGGTGTAAAACTATCATTTATACGTACGACAGGTATAAATACACCAAATAAAGTCAAAATTAGAAAATTGTAAAAACCTGTCATACGTCACTTTAAGGGAAATATTTTTGTTCCTGCTGTGTATAAAATAAAATAAAATGCAGCATGAACACAACCATGATTTTGTTATTTTTTTTATTTTTTTTATTTTTTTAAATATTTCCAATCCACAAATTTTCCCAACTGCATCCATCGGCAGCAACAGAGGAGTGAGTTATTTATAAAAAGAAGAAAAAAAAAGGAAAAAGGAAAGGAAAGCCTAATTAATTAAAAACATTAGCGGGATTTTTCTTATTATTTTATATGTTTTGCTTGCGAAAATACCACGATAAACGATAATATTGAAAGAATACACCACGATAGACATGATACTCCCACTACAATATCGTTCAAAAAGCATGAGCCCCAAAAAACATTGTTCGGAACCGTCATTTCCCGAGCGATCGGGATTATTGATGTTCTGTGTTGGCAGGAGCCTTGATCTACGTGTTGAACGGCACCGACCCGGAGGACGACCCGGTCAGATACGGACTCTGGTTCGACAAAGGGACCGCGGAGTTCTTCAGAGTCGAGCCCAAATCGGGAAACGTGACGCTGATCAAGGAGCTGGACAGAGAGGTTCGTGTGTTTGGACGGCATTTAGGACGGAAAAGTGGGCAAGAGCGAGTTACTTTTCTGTTCAGCAAGCGTCAGGGTTAGGTCTGCAGACACGAGAGATGTTTTCTGAGCAGGACAAACAAACGAGAATCGATCAAATGACGAATCATCAAATCATTGTGAAACCAACCAACAATGCCATGGAAAAGGTTGGAAAATGTGTTCTTCGGTTGAAGCTCTTGAATGTGTTTTTGCTGTTTCAGAACCTGGATGAGATCTCTGTGTCTGTGAGCATCACAGACGGACGTAACAAGGTGCGTTCCAAGTGTTAGAGAAATGCTTAGAACCAGAACTCTGCTCAACTCAAACTAGTGTTCTTGCCTTTTATCTCTGGTCACATGTTCTTGTGTGAAATCTAAAAATGTGACCTTTGTGTTTTAAGGTCGTGGAAACGGCTCGAATCTTTGTCACTGACGCCAACGACGAAGCGCCTGAGTTTCAGAACCTGCCGTTTATAATCAGCATCCCAGAGGTAAAACTAGACCTGGTTCAGCCCTGGTGTAGACCTGGTTTAGTCCTGGGTTAGCCCTGGTTTAGACCTGCTTTAGACCTGCTTTAGACCCGCTTTAGGCCCGCTTTAGACCCGCTTTAGGCCCGCTTTAGGCCCGCTTTAGCCCGCTTTAGGCCCGCTCTAGCCCCGCTCTAGCCCCGCTCTAGCCCCGCTCTAGCCCCGGTTCAGCCCCGGTTCAGCCCGGCTCTGGCGCCGCTCTAGCGCCAGCGCTCTGGCCCCGGCTCTGGCGCCGCTCTAGCCCCGCTCTGGCCCCGCTCTGGCCCCGCTCTAGCCCCGCTCTAGCCCCGCTCTAGCCCCGCTCTGGCCCCGCTCTGGCCCCGCTCTGGCCCCCGCTCTGGCCCCGCTCTAGCCCCGCTCTGGCCCCGCTCTGGCCGCCGCCTCTGGCCCCGCTCTGGCCCCGCTCTGGCCCCGCTCTAGCCCCGCTCTAGCCCCGCTCTGGCCCCGCTCGGGCCCGCTCTAGCCCCGCTCTAGCCCCGCTCTAGCCCCGCTCTAGCCCCGCTCTAGCCCCGCTCTAGCCCCGCTCTAGCCCCGCTTTAGCCCCGTTGCTCCATCACAGTTCCTCGTCTCTTTCAGGACACAGTTCCAGGCTCCAGCGTGTACAAAGTGGAGGCCACAGACAAAGACCTGGGCTCAGGAGGAAGTGTCTCTTATTCTCTGAAGGTAACGACAAACCCTCACACAACAACACAACAACAAGTATTTATTTATTTATCCATCGAGCGTCCTCTCGACCGAAGAGGACAGTAAAGCGTAATGTCTTTTCATTCAATTTCAAAGTCTTAATTTAAGAAAGAACTCAAATTAATGTGATTTATGATTATTTTATTGCTTAATTTACTCAGTGTCACTAGAAAAATCCATTGATAAATAAATTGGGTGATGTTTTGTGACCATTTTTACCCCATTATTAAAATATCTTGGAGAGTTATTACAAAATATTGCTTCTTATTGTTTATTTCAGGCTGAACAAAGATCAAATTAGTTCTTATTCAGGACAGAATTGTGAACCGTAAAACGCACACAAATCCACTACTTCGCTCTGGTGATCTCCCCTAATAACTGCGGCCGCTTTCAGCTTTATTTTATGCTTTCTAACGCTGGAGGATTAATATTTGCGTTCTGCACGTGCTCAGTCCGACCTCTGCCGTTAGCCGTTAGCGGATTAGCCTCGACAGGCAAACATGTGCCGCCCAGACCTTTTCAATTATGTGAAAACAAGCCGGCGAAAGCTGAAAAAACACATCGAGTTCCATGGAAATGTTGAAAAACTGTTGTTCATTGAGTGCTCAGCTGCTGTGGTAGTAGTAGAGCTCCGTTTGAATCAAAGTGGGACTATTTCACAGAGTTTCTTCGTAGAAAGAGAAACAAAAATGGTCGTTTTGACTTATTATCATCAACTTTTTACATCTTAAAGTGACGTATGACAGGTTTACGTGACAGTTATTGACTTTATTTGGTGTATTTCTACCTGTTGTACATGTAAATGATAGTTTTACACCGATCGAGCAGGTATTTGTGGAGAAAACGTAGAAAAATGTATAGAAAATGACAGGAAGTGACATCACAACAGGGACACTCGTTCCAGTCAAAGTTAATGCAGAATTTACACAAAATAAACAACTTTTTTGACTCTCAAAACATGAATTCAACAAAATAAAGTCGCTCTCTTATATTTTTATTTGTCAAATATTAAAAAAAAAGTGACATTACATGAGTTTTGCCCCAGTGGTTGCTGGGTAATTTCCTACTGTGATGTCATCAATTACGAACAGGAAGTGAAATTATAAACCTAAACAATTTGTTATTCTTTGATAACATTTTCATAATTTTTTAGCATAATTCAAAATATATTTATTTTAACTGCGTTTTAGTTCAATGAATCGTCCGACCTGTAGGGGGCGCTTTAAGTCAGACTTCGATGGAGTTTTGTGGTAAAATTGCCCTTCTCATCCGCACAAACGGCCTTCTCCTGTAACCAAAAGAATCTTCTAAACGTCCTCTGTAGAAGTCCAAAAGTCGACGCTCGTTGGTGACTTGGGCGTTGGCTTTCCCGCCGCCACTTTGGCCTGTAGTGCATGTTTTCAAGAGCCGTTTTGTGTTCGGCCAGGCCCCGTCGTCCGCCCCCTTCACCATCGACGCCCACAGCGGGATCCTCCGAGTCCGACCCGGCGAGACCCTGGACTACGAGACCACGCCCACTCACTTCATCACCGTCGTCGCCAAGGTAAAAGCCGACGCCCCGAGAGCGCGAACGCTACGGGAATGCGTGCGAAATACACGAATCGTCCTCAGTATGGTTTCAGCAGTCGTCGTCATTCCTCTGCCTAAACACGACAGCGGCGGCGTTTTGAGCCCCGTTTCCATGGCAACAGTGTGTCGATTTCACAGAGGTGTAAAGTCGAGACACAAGACGCCACGTTTCACGACACAAAGACAGACTTCATCGTTTTTACAGTGGGATGAAAGAACGTTGAGAAGATTACGATTTCTTTCGTGTCACAGAATGAAAGAAACAAACAATAAAATCACATTTCTTTGTTGTGAATAGTGACTAGGCCCAGAATTTGGTAAAATACATTTGTTTGTTTTTTAAATCAATATAAAGATATACAAAGGGTAATCCACAAGAAACCGACGGCTTTGTTACATCTGTTTTCACATACGAAATCCCTTTTTCTAACAAAGACAGAGGCATTATTAAATCAAAATGTCAAAAATATATAAATTGTACACTTTATTTAACAACATTCTCTTTCTAGAAGCCTTTAGTTAACATATATCAACATTTATTTGGTTAAAAATGTGTTTAAAAAGTCAATAACAATATTCTGGTTTTTTTTAACGTGTTAGAGACATTAATTTAACGTTACATATGTTTAGCCAACAGTTTAGCATTAGCCGTAAAAACAATATGGCTAACGCTAAACTGTAAGCTAACACTACAAGTTACGTTTTACGGGGCGTGTGGCAGGCTTTTATGAGTTTCTAATTTTGACTTTATCTGGTGCATTTGTACCTGTTGTACACATTAACTATAGTTTTACACCAAAAAAAGCAGCAAATTGTGGAGAAAAGTTGAAAAATCTTTTACAGGAAGTGACATCACACCAGGGACACTCAGTTTATGCCGAATTTACACAAACGAAACAACTTTTTTTGACGCTCTCAACGTTAATTCATCCAAATGAAGTCGCTCTTTTTGCTTTTTCAAATAAAACAAATTGTGACATTAGATGAGTTTTGGCCCAGCGGTCGCTGTGATGTCATCAATTACAACCAGGAAGTAAAATGATAAACTTAAAAAAAAATTCTCATTCTGGGATCAAACGTGTATATTTTGTAGCAACATTTAAAACACATTTATCTTAACTTCATTTTAGTTGATGAGTCGTCCGACCTGTAGGGGGCGCTTTAATTCGGCTGGAACTCTGAAACACGTAACATTCAAGCAGGAAAGAGGAGTAGTTATTTGTCACGTAAAGCTTTATTTGTGTTGTGTCCCTTGAGGACGGAGGTGGGAAGTACAAGGGCCGACACCAGGTCCTGTCGTCCAGCGCCGCCGTCACCGTGAACGTCCAGGACGCCCAGGACATGCCTCCGGTGTTCGTCGGGACGCCTTACTTTGGATACGTGTACGAAGTCTCTGTCCCGGTGAGGCCCTTTGCTTTGTGTGCGTGAATGATGTGTGTATTCTGCAATCGGCCAATGCAATGATCCAAATTTTTCAATTTAATGTTTTTTTGGTTTTTTTACTAATTTAAACACACAGAACAAAGAACAAGAAAATAAGACATCCACACACACAAACATAAATACAATTATGGCACAGCAAATGAGTCAAATGAGGTAATAAAAAAAAAAAAAGTATTTTTTTCTTTTTTTTTTTTTTTTTTTTTATTATTCACGTGTCAGTTAGAATTCGGTCAAATTCGACAGTCCCTTGATTGTTGGTGCTGTTTTAGTTATACATGTTTTTGTGGCCAGGAGTATTTCTTCAAAGTGATCAATTTTTTGGGAAAAATGTGCCGTTTTTATGACCTGTAAATGTAAAAATACAAAACAGGTCGCTCATTTCAGTAACGATATTTACTTATTACGACTTATTTTTTTACTTTAGTTTAATTAATATGAAGTCATTTTCTACACAGTGTTGTACATTTATGTGTTGTTGTTGTTGTTGTTTGTTATTATTGATAAATTGTAATTTTTTCTAATAAAACATTTTATTTTTTTATTAGAGTTGACATACTTAACTGACACCACTTTTTCTAATTTTAAACCATCATTCAACAAAATAAAGGTGTTCTTATGGTATTGTTGTGTGTCAAACTGTTGTCGTTTATGTGGATTTCGGCTCTTGTTTAACGTCTGGTTGCTAAGTTAACAGCTGTGGAATTGACTTCCCACCTGTGTCATATTTGTGCTCGCTTGTTGAACCAGGATAGTTACAACTTTACAATTAATGTCAAAACTGAACTAAAGGCAAATAGTGTTATGTGTATAACTGATTCTGGGACATAACTGGTGAAATGTTTAGTCAAATGTGAGAAGTATAATCGTGTTCAGTGCCGTATTAATAAACGTTTCCGCTGGGATGAGAGAAAAGGTTTTATAATCAAATAGATCTGGTAAAATTAAACATTCATGCTTGATATTTTCTTGACCATTTTACAGGGGGCTCAGAAGTTTTCACAGTCTCGGTCTCCCGTGATGATGGAGACCAAGGAAACCCCTTAACCCCAATGGAGACGGATTCTTATCCAGATCATCAACGGTCAGTCTGAAATCATTAAAGTACCGTATTTTCCGCACTATAAGGCGCACTTAAAAACCTTTATATTTCTCATCCAAAAATGACAGTGCGCCTTTTATAACCCAGAGCGCCTTATATATGGATTAATTCTGGTTGTGCTTACTGACTCTCGAACCGATTTTATGTGGTACACAGCTCAAAAATCCGGCAAAATGTTTTATCACAACTTTGGTAAACTACAAAGCCGCACCCCTTGCAGATACGGGTTAATACACTGAGTGCTACCGGAGCGAGCGTCTGTCGGTGGTTTCTGTAGAGTTATTATTACTTTAGTGCTTCACTCTTTAATATCCATACATATTTTGCTGTCAGTAGTGCATAAGTTTATTTTATTTTGAAATGTGTATTGTGTATGTGAGGAATATTAACTTATAATAGAGTGTGTACTGTATGAAGATGTCAATTATGGTAAATAGATGCTTCAATATAGTTATTACTGGCTACATAGTAGTCGTCGATAGTTAAACACCTGTGCTGAACAATTTTGAGTGGTTATAGTCTGAATATAAGACGCCATTACGGTTAAGCATTTATAAGCGAAATTAGCAGTTGTGTCTGTATTACTGCTGATTGCTTTTTATACTTAGAATTGCATCGTGCTTCATAACCCTGTAGCCACGTGTTTAGATTAGTGACTTCCGTCTTAAATACCGTGTCCAACAGTAAGAAAGACCATTTAGCAGGTAATTTCTGAGCTGATGTGCGTGTTTAATTTTACAACGCTATGTTTATATACATAAGAGCACCATTTTGATGATTGTAGTAGCTGTGAATGACGTGGGCGTACACTGGCTTGATGTTTAGCAGTAATTTGCTTGGTTACGTGTGTAGCCTATTTTTAATCTATGAATATTTTGACATTTTGATATTATACCTTAGAGTGGAGCTCCATGTTTCTTTGTTATAGAGTGAGCGAGTGATGATTACGTTGACAGGCTAACGTTTGATGTCGCTCGAGCATCCGGTTCCCTTGTGGAATTGCCTACCTCTTGTTAACAATTTAATAATTGGTTGTAATCCTCGACCTATACTGTTTTTTTATATATTCTGATTCCTGTGTTAACGCTGGTATGACAATTTTTGAAACTGATGACTCGATAAGAGAAATACGAAATGTAATTCGTTGTTTGTATTTTTTTCATTAGCTGAGGAAGTCCATCGAGCTGATAAGTTAAATCGTATTTACCTTGATCGTACGTTCCTTATCAAATCCTCACCGCCATGTTGAGATGAGTCTGTCTTTGTGTTCCCACTGTTGAATTATTGTCAGTCTAACGTGATTTAGCGTATCAGACTGTGTGCAGAACGTGTTGTCCTATGTTGTCCACACTAAGCGTTGGGTACTGATATTTTTTGAGTGCTTAATTGCGGCTTAGTAGTTTCTCGATTAGCTTAATGCGCCTTATAGTCCGGTGCGCCTTATATATGAAAAAAGTTAAAAAATAGACCATTCATTGACAGTGCGCCTTATAATCCAGTGCGCCTTATAGTGCAGAAAATACGGTACCATTTGTTCATTTAAGACCAGACGCTGCAGGCGAATAGGAAAAAAACTTCAATTTAAAGATGTCATTTTGAAACTTCTCTTGTCGTTTACTCACAGAAATGTAAGAAAAAAATGTATTACAAGTTTTTCCTCATATCATGTTTTCATCTATAAATAAGGCATTTTATGTGTAAAAACGACATTTAAATCTGAAAAATGGACAGAGCCAAGTTTCAATCTGTTTTGTTGACATGTTAGATGCAAAAAAAATAAATAGATGGGATTTTGATTTCTTATTTCATTTTTGAGTCAACTTGATCTGACTGAAAATTGCCGTAAAGAAATCAAATTTCGCCTCATTTTTTAGACTTTAAACTTTAATAAATCAGGCTTGGAATTAGATATGAACAAATCCTTCCGTACAAGCCGACAAAATGTTGTCAAGTCCAACATTGTAAAGTTTGGTGTGTGACGGGCTGAGCTTTACGTCTCTGTGGGAGAAAACGGCCTTTGAAGTCACAATTTCCCAGAGAAATCTACAGATAAAGTGGGTTCAGTGAAACAATAAAACATTTCATATCATATTGGACAATTTTGTTGTTGCCTATATGCTGAAAGGGCAAATTGAACAAAAAAAGCAGCACCCAAACAAACAAAAATAGAGTAGTTCAGTCTGTCTGGTTGTCTCGTTGAACATTTTGAACACGTTTTGAACACGTTTTGAACACGTTTTGAACACGTTTTGAACACGTTTCGAACCCGTTTTCGAACCCGTTTTGAACCCGTTTTGAACCCGTTTTGAACCCGTTTTGAACCCGTTCTGAACACGTTCTGAACACGTTTTGAACACGTTTTGAACACGTTTTGAACACGTTTTGAACACGTTTGAACACGTTTTGAACCCGTTTTGAACATGTTTTGAACCCGTTTCGAACCCTTTTCTGTTGATTCCAGGCAGCGACGGCGTTTTCGACATAAACGGCACCAGCGGATGCATCACGCTGAACACTTTCCCCACCAGTCTGAACAACGAGCTCTACGAGATTATTGTCAAGGTAAAAGCGGCGCTGATAACTTTAATTATTATTCATTCATTCATTATTATTTTTTTAAACAGACCATTGTCGTCATTTGGTTTTAAATTGAGCACATTTTAGACGGAAAGCAGGCGTCCATTTAACTCCATGGAAAATTCACTGTTTTTGCAAGAAATAGCCCGAAAAAAAATCCCCAAATGTTGAATTTTATCGTTATTTGTTTGCGATCGGCTCCACAAACTTGTCACGTTAATGTCATGTTTTATCATCCTTTCGACTGACGACAATCACGACTTTGGAGTTGAGTAACGGCTTTTGTGTATGAATAATGTCACTTTTGTTTGATTTATATTGACAGAGAGCATGTAGAACTTTGGGCCACAAGGTTAACACAAACATCGACAAGAAATCGACAGTAAAACAAACCCTATATTGAGCTGGAAACAGCAGTCAGATTGTAGGTTTTTTTTAACCTGGTTTATGGTGTCTTTTTACTTGGTTGACTGGGCCTTTTTAATCTGGTTTATCTGGTCTTTTTACCTGGTTTATCAGGCCTTGTTGCCTGGTTTATAGGGTCTTTTTGGCTGGTTTATAGGGTCTTTTTACCTGGTTTATCAGGCCTTTTTACCTGGTTTACTGGGCCTTTTTGCCTGGTTTACTGGGCCTTTTTGCCTGGCTTACTGGGCCTTTTTACCTGTTTCCTAGGCCTTTTTACCTGGTTTATCAGGCCTTTTTACCTGGGTTCTGCCTTTTTTACCTTGTTTACTGGGCCTTTTTACCTGGTGTACGGGGCCTTTTTGCCTGGTTTACTGGGCCTTTTTACCTGGTTGACTGGGTCTTTTTACCTGTTTCCGAGGCCTTTTTACCTGGTTTATCAGGCCTTTTTACCTGGTTTATCTGGGCCTTTTTTACCTGGGTTTACTGGGCCTTTTACCTGGTTTACGGGGCCTTTTTGCCTGGTTTACTGCCTTTTTACTGCTGGTTTTTTTACTGGTTTGGCTGTTTTTTACCTGGTTTGCTGGGTCTTTTTACCTGGTTTATCAGGCCTTTTTACCTTGTTTGCTGGGCCTTTTTACCTGGTTTGCTGGGTCTTTTTACCTGGTTTTTCAGGCCTTTTTACCTTGTTTGCTGGGCCTTTTTACCTGGTTTACTGAACCTTTTTTACCTTGTTTGCTGGGCCTTTTTACCTGGTTTATCAGGCCTTTTTACCTGGTTTACAGAACCTTTTTTACCTTGTTTGCTGGGCCTTTTTACCTGGTTTACAGTCCGTATTTGCCCACATGTTCGCCCGTTTCTCCGCACAGGCATCGGAGCTGGGCGCGGACGGCGAGTTGCTGGAGTCCGACCTCACCACGGTCACGGTGCGAGTGGTGGACCTAAACAACCACCCGCCCACGTTCTACGGCGAGAACGGCCCGCAGAACCGCTTCGAGCTCACCATGATGGAGCACCCGCCCGCCGGCGAGATCCTCCGGGGCTTCAAGATCACCGTCAACGACTCGGACCAGGCGAGCCACACCCCTGACCTTTTACTCTGTAGCTTTAGGACAATATTATCAACTTTACAACGTTACACGGTACAAATACTGATGCTATTGTCAAAGGTGACGAGACTCAGTGTAATTCTCAGAACACCATGTGACACATATTGCAATTTATAAAGTCCAAAATATAAAATAATCATCCACCAGTGTCATAGATCACAACTGCAACAGACTAAAGCATAATGTCTGCTTCAAAAACACAAATGGAGTGAATGAGTAGAGCTGAGTTCTGAAACTGAATCCCTCTGTGATGTCATCAATGTGCGACGTGCAGTCAAAAACACAAAGACACTTGACACTTAACTGACACACTTTTCTGACAGTTTAAACCATCCTTCGACAAAATAAAGGTGTTCTATGGTTTTATTGTGTGTCAAATCATAACTGTTGTGTCATTTATATGGATTTTGGCTCTTGTTTACAGTCTGGTTGCTAGCTAACAATGCTAACAGTTGTGGGATGACCTCTACCTATGTCATATTTGTGCTCATGTCCAACCAGGAAGTGCAATTATAAACTTTACAACAATGGTCAAACTGTTTTGGTTCAAAATGTTTGGTCAAATCTGAAATATAAACGTGTCTGACCTGAATGTTGTGCAGCGCTAAAGACAATCTCAATATCAAACTTTGGCCTTCCTCGTTTTCGTCGCAGGGAGCCAACGCAAAGTTCAAGCTGCGTCTGGTCGGGCCGAGCCACATCCTCAGAGTGGTTCCTCAGACGGTGCTGAACGAGGCTCAGGTCACCATCATCGTGGAGGACACGACGGGCATCGACTACGAGCGAGGGCCCACGCTCTCCTTCAAGGTCACTTTTACCACACTTGTGCGAATGTGAAATCGATCCACTGCAGTGATTCCTGATTTCAGTGGCATTTCTTCCTGTAACATTGAGTTTATCAGTGTTTAGTGTTGGATTTGGTTGCGCTGTACAGTTTAATGCTTTAGGAACGAAATATAAAACTACAAACGGGTTCATTTACCACAAGGGACAGTTTAAAGACTAGTTATTGCTATTGTCCTATTGTCCCGCCAAATATTTACATCATTTATTTGTCAAAAAGCGACTAAATGGTTGGATTAAAGGATTCATCATAATAATAATAATAATAATAATAATAATAATAATAATAATAATAATAAAACAATAATACAATTTTATTTATATTTTTTTATACAGTTTTAAAAAATCATTCATTTTCTACCGCTTGTTCCCGTTAGGGGTCGCGGGTGACTGGAGCCTATCCCAGTGCCTTTGGGCCTTAGGCGGGGTACACCCTGGACAGTAGCCAACTCGTCGCAGGGTTTTAAAAATCAAATAATTAAAATAAACATGAAATAAATTTAAAAAGTAAAATATAAAATAAAGACACGTATTATGCTAAACTGACCTGTTCTCTCTTTTAACCATGTTCTCACATCGTTCCTCATCACAAACTCTGGTGACGAGGAACTGGAGCACATTTAGCTTCATTCACGATTTGATGAATCCTGGTTAGAAAGTCCTCTCCTCTCCGAGCCTCACAAACACTCTCCATACTCGTTCTCCATACTAATTCCCTCTGCAGCCAGTAGATGGGGCATAAACTCAGAAAGTTAGTTCCGTGGGAAACAGCAGAAATACTGATTTAATTTAGTTTTTGGGTTCTAAAACATGAGATGGCAAAGTAAAGGTACTCAAGAGCATGTTTCAAGTCTGATAACAATACAACTAATGCATGATATTTGTCCTTTAATGAGTTTGTATCGAAAAAGAGAACAACTTTTTGGATTTGTGGCAAAGGGAGCTGTTATTTCCCCTAAAAAGAATCCAAAATAAAACATCCGTGA
Organism: Chaenogobius annularis; assembly: GCA_015082035.1. Lineage (NCBI taxonomy): Eukaryota > Metazoa > Chordata > Actinopteri > Gobiiformes > Gobiidae > Chaenogobius > Chaenogobius annularis. Next base: position 71,247 of record BJKM01001027.1, on the reverse strand, counting down.
GCATGTTTCTCTACATTTTATTCCCAGAAGGAGCAATAATCCATCGTTACGTGTCACAACCATCTCTGCGTGTCCTTTTCAGCTTCTGGCAGTGGAGATCGACACTCCGGAGAGGTTCAGCTCGACGGCGGACATCGTAATCAACCTTCTGGACACGAACGACAACACCCCCAAGTTCACCTCGGAGTATTACATCGCCCGAGTGCCCGAGAACTCTGCGGGGGGATCCAGCGTGGTGTTGGTCAAGGTGGGACACAACAAACGCCGACCGCTAAAATAAGTCTTTTTCTAGTTTTTGGAGTGGAATTCAGTTTTTATTTCAGATGCAAGAGGAGTGGCTGAAATAATAATTTACAAGAAAGTGAACAAATTAAACAAATTCCAGCCTCAAATTAAATTTATTTTATTGTTTTGCCACAAATGTTCCTCAGTATGGCATTAAAGTTATCTATCTAGCATTTTTTATAAGGTGAAACACTGTCTGTGATTAGGAAAACATCTTAAATGTATTATTATTACTATTACTATTATTATTAGTATTACTATTACTATTATTACTATTACTATTATTATTATTATTATAATAATAATAATAATAATAATAATAATAATATCATTATTATTATTATAACATTTGACATTTTATTTAACTCAAATAAATATTAGAAAAACATGTATTTCATTTTATGTATAAATATGGCGGAAAATGTCACATATTTGGGACGTATAAATCTGAAAAATAGATAAAGCCGCCGTAACATTTCTTTGTTCTCTTTTTTACACATATTTGATACAAAAGGTGATTTTGAATATGGGCGTAAATATTCAAATTTTGCAGCATGTTTTGGAGTTAAAACTTGAATAAACCAGGCTTGGAATTAAATATGAACAAATCTTTCTCTATGTTTACCAAAAATCTTACAGTAAATAAGTAGCTTTTTGTGTGCTCAGTATAGATATAGTGTAGATATACTACAGTACTATTGATTACAGGACCACATTATTCATCCATTACAGTGAATGAATAATGCATCGTGAAGTGTCTTTTATTATTATTATTTTATTTTATTTAATATAATTTAATGTATTATATTATGTTATTATTTATACTATTTTTTAATATGTTGAAGTTTTTGAATGTCTGCGCTGCTCCATCGTGTTTACCCTGCAAATTGCCCCGTCACCGTGTCAACATGTCCGTCCCGCTGTGTCCAGTAAAAGGCTTTGTTTGGTTGAAGGATAATCCCGTTGACCTCGGTGTAGTGTAGTGGAGGCCTTTGTAATCCCTGTGACTCCCTCTGAAGGTTTAAGACCCTCCTGTTGCACTGAGTCGTCTTGTTGAACTAAAGCCGCTGTGTGAGCCGCTGTGTGTGTGAGCCGCTGTGTGTGTGAGCCGCTGTGCGTGCCACTGTGTGAGCCTCTGCCTGTGTGCCTGTGTGACCTCGGTGTAGTGTAGTGGAGGCCTTTGTAATCCCACTCCCTCTGAAGGTTTAAGACCCTCCTGTTGCACTGTGTGAGTCGTGCTGAACTGTGTGTGTAAGCCGCTGTGTGTGTGAGCCGCTGTGTGAGCCGCTGTGTGTGTGAGCCGCTGTGTGTGTGAGCCGCTGTGCGTGCCACTGTGTGAGCCTCTGCCTGTGTGAGCCGCTGTGTGAGCCGCTCCTGTGCGAGCCGCTGTGTGGTGAGCCGCTGTGTGAGCCTCTGCGTGTGTGAGCCGCTGTGTGAGCCGCTGCCTGTGCGAGCTGCTGTGTGAGCCTCTGTGTGAGCCGCTGCCTGTGTGAGCCGCTGTGCGTGCCACTGTGTGAGCCGCTGCCTGTGTGAGCCGCTGTGCGTGCCACTGTGTGAGCCGCTGTGCGTGCCACTGTGTGAGCCGCTGCCTGTGTGAGCAGCTGCCTGTGCGAGCCGCCATCACAGAGATCTTAATTGTCAAGCCATTATTTCTGTTGAGACACATCTTTAAATGAATAAAGTTGAAATATGGTGACTGAAGGTTTCAAGAGAGAATATTTACAGATAAAGTGTATTATTATTATTATTATTATTATTAGACCTTTTGATTTAATACTTGTTGTTGAAGGTCTTTTGTCATGGGATGCGTTCACACTTAAATAGAGCCCATTTTAGTCCTGATGTGGACTTGGTTTGGTCCCTTTTTAGTCCTTGTTTAGTGCAGATTCTGTGTAAACTCTGATTTAACTTTGAGCTCACATGAGCAGTTACTTCACCAGAGCGTTTGTGTGTTTGTGCGTTTGTGCGTTTGTGCGTTTGTGCGTTTGTGTGTTTGTGTGTTTGTATGTTTGTGTGTTTGTGTGTTTGTGTGGTTGTGTGTTTGTGTGGTTGTGCGTTTGTGTTCAGGCCGACGATCCGGACTCGGGGCCGTGGGGAGACGTCACCTACACCATCTACGGATCAGGAGCAGATCTGTGAGTCAAACTAAACTCTATGCTCCAGCACAGTGTGGAGTTTGCACGTTCTCCCTGTGTCTGGGTGGGATTCTTACAAACACGATTTATTTTATTTTTTTGTTATTGTCCTTTAAACTTGCTCTTGTACTTTTGCTTTGACTTCTCGTGTTTTAGAACTGTATTGAACTCTCTCTCTGTCAGGCGTTCCCTTATGGTTTGTGTTGGCGCTCCATCTACTGGCAGCAGAGGGAATTGCTACAGGGAAAAAGCTAGCTTGTCCCGACATGCTAATGTAAACACACAGTTGTAATTGTGAGATGGGCAAGTGTCACGTGAGTCTCAAGTCTTTGGTGTGGAGTCCGGAGTCGAGTCCGGAGTCGAGTCCGGAGTCGAGTCCGGAGTCGAGTCCGGAGTCGAGTCCGGAGTCGAGTCCGGAGTCGAGTCCAGAGTCAAAGACAAGCGAGTCAATCTCAGTCTTAGTCCATTTGTCAAGTCAAGTCGGACTCATTTAAAAGAAACACGTCAAAATATATATAAATATTCAATTTGTCTATAATGCTAATTACATATTTTTTTAACATTCAGAGGGTTATTTTACTTCTGAACTAAAGCTGTCACGACAAACTGCTGGTGCACGTGCGGTTCAAAGAAAAGCTGGACTTGACTAAAAAAATAAAGAATATATAAAATAAAGACTAAACCAAGAGCTCGTCCTGGTGCGTAAACGAAAGATGAGCTCCTTCTGGTTTTGGTGAAACTGTGGCTGTTTTCGTGTCACGCCGCAGGACACACTTTGTATTACAGCACAGGGCGTTTAGATTGAAAGTGTCTTTGGTGAAGAAAGCTCAGCTCATGTCGTAACTGCCTCGGCCCAACATTATTGGCACGTCTCACAGCGCTCCGCCATCTTTGCTCCGACGCACGCTTTCGGGGGCGTGAACGTCGCGGCTTCGATTGGCCCGTCGGCTCCCGCGACAACGGCCTCTCTCTTCAAAATGGCCGCCGCTCGCAGACACCGCTGGCTAATCTCCTAATTGGATGAAGCGCGTTCGAAAATAACCCCTTGCGGTGGGGGAGGCAGGGCCCAATTAGCATCTTTGTGACGAGCTCCCGAACAAGGGAAAAGTGCAAATTTATACACGTCTCCAACAACCTGAACTCGCGGTGGCAAAGTTCTCAGCTGCAAAGTTGTGAATTTTCGCAGCGAGAAGCGACAAGGCGGCATGAGGAGCAGACAGGGCTGAGGAAGGAGCTGGAAAGGCAATTAGCGGTGCAAATGATATTTTCTGTGTTGTACAGTGTAAGGATTTCATTTCCTTTACGTGGTTCTAGGCCCCGTTTTTGAAGGTTCTACCCCCAAAACCAGGTTCAACCCCACTTCCAAATAATGGTCTTGGTTTTTTTGGGTTTTTTTAATGCATGTATGATTGTTTTTATTTGTGGTTTGCAAGGATGCTCTGTTCAGATGAAGCAAAGATACAGATGGTCAATAAAACATGCACCTTCTTTCCAATATAAGCAGACAAAAGGAGATTAAAGACGTACAAAAACAAACAGAAAACCAACAAATGCAGTATATACAGCGGAATTAACCTCATTCAACACTAGAGACAAAGGACAAAGACAATAAATGACAGACAAATGACAAGAGACAAAAACAGGACAAATAAAACTAAGCAAAAAGACAATTAATAAAAATAATAATATGTAATAATAAATATATATAAAAGATCAAATTAATCAGAACGATTGAAAAAATATATAAATAAATAAAAAATATTATTAAAGAAAATAAAAATAAAAAGGCATCACTCACACGTTTGCTTTTGGATCGACCGTAGGATTGAGTCTTATTCTTCAGATGTGGAGCACAAACAATGAGGACAAATATCACGCACACTGTTGTACTCGCAGAAGGTCAAATGTATTTACAGTTTCAGGCGTCGAGTTGTTTTTTCTAAAACAGAGTCCAGATGACTACAACTGAATTTATTTATTTTTATTATTTTATTTTCCATGTATTTATTTTTATTATTTTTTATTTTATTTTCTATTTATTAACTTTTTATTTATTTACTTTTTATTATTTGTTTCATTTGCTATCTATTTTCTTTTATTCTTTTTAATTTATATTGTGATGTTTTTCCTTACAAATAATCGCAACCCTAACGTTTGACCTCGTGATATAGCCATTATTAAAACCATCTTTTACCAGCGGGGGCGTACGTTCAAGACGCAACGGCGCCCCGCTTTAGCGACGGAAAGAAACATCCTGCGAGTCGCCGTTGTACTGAGTTTGCGCGGTGTGAAAACGTGGCTGAAAGTTGTGAACATGTGCTTGTTAGTGAATAATTTCCCGTTTATTAGAAGGTGTCAGTTCTAAAGGTGTGAGAGAAGGGGGAGAGGGAGGAGGGGAGAGAGTGGGGATGAGAAGTGAGGAGTGAGGGGGCGGCGAGAGAGGGGGAGGGGGCGAGAGAGGGGGAGTATATTTGGATCAGGGCTGCTCCAGGGCTCTGGGTTTACACCAGATGGTTCAGAGGAGCTGTCAGTGAGTGTCTGCAGATGAGCATGAACAGGAGAGAGGAGGAGGAGGTGCCAGGAAGAGATGAAGAGGAATAAAAACAGCGGTGGTGTTTGGGGAAACTGCGACTGGACAGTGACATCGTTAAATGTGGCGCCAAATCTGGTGTTTTTCGAAGGATAAACCAAAACATGTGAGAGAAAGGGACAAGGAACCACGAAGGCTCAGATCCAGGAGCGTGCGGGGACTTTTATGATCGATATTCCAGTGGCCACACAAAAAAGAAGAAGAATAATCTAATACGACCACATTCGTTACGCAAATTACGCTTTATATTGTTCAAATCCTGCTCACTTCTCTGCACACGCTCAGTCAAGGCGTCACTTCTCCTCCACTACGCTCAGCACAGTCAGGGGCGGGTCACTTCTCTTGGCTGCAACGCTCAGTCAGGGGGCTTCACCTTCTCCTCTGCACACGCTCAAGTCAGGGCGTCACTCTTCTCCTGCTGTCACGCTCTAGTCAGGGCGTCACTTCTCTTCTGCACACGCTCAGTCAGGAGCGTCACTTCTCCTCTGCACCAATTGAAGGTATTTGTGAGGAAAACGTTGAAAAATCTGACAGGAAGTGACATCACAGCAGGAAACACTCATTCCAGTCAAAGTTTATGCAGAATTTACACTAAAGAAACATAATCAATTTTTAAAACATGAATTACACAAAAGTTAAACAATATCATTTTACAGATCCACATAAATGAAAGTCACAAAACAGGAAGGGAAATTATAAACTATTATAAAAAGTTTGCACGATTCTGTAACATTCTTATCATTTTTATCAGAATTCAAATATCAATTTATCTTAGCTGCGTTATTAGTTCAATGAGTCGTCCGACCTGTAGGGGCGCTTTAAAATATTTCAGTCTTTTGGGATATTTTCTGAAAAATAGATACTTACCGAAACTATTATGGCAACCCAGAACACTATGGCAACCCACTAAATAATATAGGCAACCCAGACACTAATAATGGCAACCCAGACACTAATGGAAATGGCACAAACAGATTACATAGATAGGCAACCCAGACACTACTAATTTGGCTACCCAGACACTAATATGGCAACCCAGACACTATGCAGCACTATTATGCACACTGCATACAGAACAACAACACTAATATGGAACCCAGAACCCAACTAACATGGCATGGAGACACTATATGGCAACCCAGACACTATTATGGCAACCACCAAGTACACACTTATTGTCGCAACCCAGAACTAACATGGCAACCCAGACACTAATATGCAACCAGACACCTTATATGGCAACCCAGACACTAATATGCAACCCAGACTAATATGGCAACCCAGACACTAATTATGGGCAACCCAGACACAAAGAACTGCAAACTCAACAGGAAAAGGGCCGCACGCGATCCTGGAGTCAAACCTAACTTTGTAGTTGTTCATTGGGTTTAAATATCACAGGGACTTTACATTGTGACGTTAATTATTACTGTCCCAGAATGTGCATGAAGAGCGAAAGCATTATCATCTTTAAGTAACCAAACCCATTCCGTTATCTTGTGTTTCCCTGGTAGGTTTGCGATCCACCCCTCCTCGGGCCTGATCAGCACTCAGCCCTGGACCAGCCTCGACGCCGAGGTCCGGTCCAAGTACAACTTCTACGTGAAGGCGGAGGACTCGGAGGGGAAGTACAGCCTGGCCGAGGTGTTCGTGACGGTTCTGGACATGAACGACCATCCGCCGGAGTTCGACGACAAACTGCTGGAGAAGACCATGATCATAGGGTCTCCCGTCAAAGTGGAGGTGAGGGTAGTCTGTGGTCGGATCAGATGTAATCATGTCCAAACTAAGGCTGTAGATTTGGATGTTCTAGGTCATGGTCTTGTCCTGGTTTAGTCCCATTTTAGTTCCAATTTTGTGAAAGTGCAAACTCGCGCCGCCACTAATGATTATTTTGCTAATAGCTTAATCTAGCAATTATTCTTGCAATAGTTTAGAAAGCAAAATGCCCCGAAATATCCGATTATAAGTCAACTTGACCCAGATGAAGCTAAATTGATGTCACTTGAGGACAGTGAGTATATTTACAGACCAAATAGATTTGGATCGAAAACACTAAATGTACATGCCTTTTTTTTTAAACTAATTCTTGCTTTATCCGAGTCATTAACCTCTTATTTCAGCACACGGCATGTTTCGCAGACTATGTATAGTCCAGATCATTATTACTCCATTACTAAATTAGTTGATTATCTATATTCATTCATCTATATTCATTTGTTTCAGCTTTACTTTGTACGCAGCTCTAAACCTTGTGGTGCACTATTTGGCAACTGTGGCGGAGGGTTCTCTACCTGCTTGTCTACGTGGTTATTGCTTTGCCTAGAATGTTCCCTTGCGTTTCATTCAAATTATACTTCTCCATGGAGCCCAGTAGGTGACGCCACCACGCCACCAGGATATCGGTGAAATCTGTGGAGGCAAACCCCACACAACAATAAGAATGAATGTTTCGGAGCGATAAAAACACCTGCGATCCAGACTTCATTAGCTAATATTTGACAAGAATGAACAACAACAGCCAGACCATGACAAAGACCATGACCATGTTTTCTCTCCAGGCGGTGGACGAAGATGCAGAATCTCCCAATAACCTCATCGAATACTCCATAATGAAGGCGGACCCTGACAACGCTTTCGACATCGACGCCGAGACGGGGGAGATCTACCTGAAGCCTTATATAAAGACCATGGAGATCGTCCAGAACATCACCAGACAGAAGGACTGCACCTGGTCGGTCGTGGTCCAGGCCAAAGACTTGGGCTCGCCTTCCTTCAGTACGACGGCTGTGGTCAACATAGACATCACAGAGGCGGTGAGTACAGGGCTAAGAGGGGCCAAAAGAGGCTAATAGAGCTTAACATAGAGATACTAAGCTGTAGCTAATAATGGTAGGAAGTTGAAAATATGCTTTGCTGATGCTAAATGCTGTAACATATTCACTGATTCATATTAAGCCTACGTTCTTTAAAGGATAGTGTTGGAAACCTTTCTATGACTTTTGCACATTTCAATGGACAAAATGCTATAAAGTGGATACAAAAGTGGAAAACCAATTACTCAAGGGAAGCCAGTACTAATTTGTAGTTGTTTTAAGAGTTATTGAAAACAAATTTACACTAACATTTTCACCTTTGCATTAATTAATGTATGAATTTAAGCGGGCCTAAAATTGACCCTTGAGGAATTCCCAACAGAAAATGTAAAATGATTCCATAATTTTGAAATTTTGTCTACTGTAATTCAATTGTACATATGATTTTAACTGCAATATCCTCTTCTCAATGTTTTAGCCATTTTGTGCTCAAAGTCAGAGAACATGTACGAATTCAAGTGCTATCCATTTTAATACCGTTTTCATACATATTTATATATATGTTACCACGATCACCTTTGAATCATTTTCTGTTCTTTTTTTTTCCTTTTTCCGTTCAGCCATAACGCGCCTTGTTTCTCGTTCTTGTCTTTGTCTCGTGAATTGTGGTGTTTCTAGATCAAGGGCAGAGTTATCACGTACTTTCGCGGCCTGAGCAAACGCCCTCTCACAGTGTTCGGGATCTTTTTCAGCGTGCTCACGTCGCTCGTTTTACTCACCGTCTGCATCTCCACCATTTTGTATTGTAACTCTGTGAAAAAGTCCAGAATCAACCCTGAAAGTAACTATATCAAGGTGATCCGAAGAGTCAAGTGATCGTTGCGTGGAGTGTAAAACAAAGGGATTTTATACGCTTCAGAAAGACACTATTTTTATAAGATGTTGATTCAAAATGTCATGTCACTTATTGTTTATAACTTTGTAATGACTGGAAATTGTGAGGACATTAGTCTGTGGGTAGGAACAAATACTTTAGAAGAACGTTAGGTACATGTTTGTCTAAATAAAGCTAGGTTCTTAAGGCTAAATTAGCTAAAGCTAGTTGCAAATCTATCTCTTGGAATCAGCCTTTTAATTCACCGTCAGTCGATTGATTTTTTTGGTCTACAAATTGTAATTAACGAAGCAGAAGGTATCATTTTTGTACGTATTTTGGACTTTGGAAATAATTCATGTAAAGATAAGATTAGGCTTAAAGTTCAAGCAGTTCCCAGAAGCGAGCTAAAAAGGACTATTTTTGATGATATGCTTTCCAGGCAGCTATAACCTTTTTGCACAAAGTATTCTTAGCATTTGATCTGTTTTTAATCATTCTGTGGTAAAACTGATCGTTGAATCTTTTGTGCACGTCTTAAATGGAGAACTTTAATATACTGGGTGGAAGATTATAAATTCATTCCCAACAGTTAACTGCCAAAAATAGATGTAGGCTGTTGGAAACTATTACAAATCTTTATTTTGCCAGCCCATTTCTACCAAACTTTGACCTACTATTTTTACTACCAAGTTGTTTCATGTTTATTGTCTAATGCAACGTTCTGTTGGACTAAATATAGTTAAATCAGTTGGAAATTATTCGGATGAACAGCAAACAAGACCATTTTTCATTAATTTTATGCAATTGTTACTGGCCACACCCCCTTCCCCTGGTCCCTGAAAGCAGGTTTCAAGTTTAGTGCTGGTCCTCATTAGTAAAAAAGGTTTGGGATCACTGTGCTAGCCTACGAAACCTTATCAGATTACGATTCACCCACTGAGAGAGATGCTGGGTTAATCCACAAGTCTTAATGGTGTTGAAATGTCCATTTGTCACCCATAAACAACCATTGAATCTGTGTTTTTGTTTAGTTTTGTTCTTCTTGTCTTCATAACATGCTACATCGCTATATGCTACACAACAACAACAACTGGCTCTGCTCTTGCTTTGCTGCTTTTTCATCAAAATAACGTCTCGTTTTCCGTTGGCTAATGCTAAAATGCTAACTTCTAGACGTAGCCAATAGCAATAAACCCTGCGCTTATTGATCCGCATGCTTCAAAATCACGCTACATTGCTAACATAGCTGCTAGCATTTGATCCAAAACTAAAAAACCTATCTTCTCTTGCAGGCTCACCTCAAAGGGCCTATGGCTGCCTTTTTAATGCGCAGTAGGGACAATCCAGTGAGGGCTATTGGCATGGTAATTGGTATTATCAGCGTTTTGGTAGGTGTAACCGCCATGTTGTCCGCAGCCATGTTTTTGCGCAACTCCAAGTCCAATAAAATCATGCCAGTTCGCCGCATCATCAAACGGCCACCGCGAGATCGAGGGCAGCAAACTCCGCCGTTCTCAGCGTGGAAGCTCAGAATGCCGCTGTTTAAGCTGTCGAGCGCGGGCGAAAAGTTTCTTGTCGACGATAACGACGCTGGCGGGGATTGCGAGGCTAGCGCGGCGAGCCCGAGGGCTAAGCCGCCGCCCCCGAGCGCGCCGTTGCCTCCCCCGCCTCCGTGTGTCAGCAGGCCGTTCGATAGGCAGAGAGCGGTGCCCACCATATCCGGAGCGCTAGCAGCGAAAGGCTCCAGTAAGGCTAAAGCTAACAGACACAAAGAAGGAAACTTGAGCTCGGCTTTGGTCTCGGAGTTGAAAATGAAACTGGAGCAGAAGATCATAGAGAGTAATAAAGGGTATTACTGTTGAAAAGGTTGGGTGGTATTAAAGGGGCCGTGTACGTACATTCAGCTAGTAGCTAAACATGTCAACAGTTTCCAAAAAGGACTTTTGGGTTAAAGGTAATGATAGATGGTCTTGAAACACGTTTAGACTGTAGCTCTCGGGATTGTGTTGTCAAACCAAGATTTTAAGAGGCTAACTACTACATTCAACAGTATTCTGACACTATAGATACATCTCGCCATGACTGATCCAGCAGCTTATGTGCGCTTTCGTTTACCTTTTAGCTTTGATTTGGCTAACGTATCTCGATGGACATTTTGCACTTCTGCTTAAAAAAAAAAGACATGGCAGATTTCGTCAATGACTGTCGCTTTTTGGCGTTCAATCCAAAACTCTATAAATCCGTATTTTGAATTATTGTTCATAGTCATGGTAAAATTCAATCTTGAGACGATTTGATCTGTCTTCACTGGAACATGGCGTTTCGTTCTGCGGCCCCTGGTAGAGTGGCCCCTTGAAGCTCTTTGAATTTAATACAGTTTAATGTGTGTTTCAACCTGGATTCCACCCAATTCAGTTTATATTCAGTCAGTTTAAACAAATCAATCACTGCTCTAAAAATGGGAGCGAGACCAGTTCCTCCTCGTTCCTTGATCCCTGACATCTCCACACGAGTCCTACACTGCCATCTTCAGGCGGAGGATTTCATTATCTTAAACACTCAGAAAGGATTACCGCGACTTACTGTCTATTTAGTCTCCTCACAGACATGACATTCCGCGTGCAAATCCTCAAATATTCTGTCACCTGGGGGAAAACATGGACATTTTCGCTTAATCCGAAGTGAAGACGATGTGTGGTAACTTCTTCAAAGCTGCAGTGAGGCTGCGAGATGGTCATGACGCAAGACGATCACACTTTTAACGTAATATATTAGTATTCAAATGCGAAACCAATAGGATGGGACACTGGATGGATAATATTGTGTGTAAATAAGAAGAAACGACATTGGCTTCAAAACATATTCGATTCACAAGGAAGCTTACAACGAAGACATTAAATTGTAAAACGTTGACTTAAAATCTGTGTAATATGTGATTTTTTTTTTTTTTCATCAAAATATTTATGTTAATAGAACTTGATCTGAATTTTAAGTAGGCATAAAATAAAACTTAACAAAAAGTATTTATATCGATATGTAATAATCGCACGAGGGGAAATGACTTAATACATTTATTTTAAGATAATTGTTTCTGAGAGTATTTATTTATTTTATTTTATTTTGTTTTATTTAATTTATTTAATTAATTAATTTTAATGATTTTTTTCTTAGTTTTTTCTTAGCTTATTTTTTTTATTCAATTATATTCAATTTTATTTATTTTATTTATTTTATTTATTTTATTTATTTTATTTATTTTATTTATTTTATTTATTTTATCTATTTTATCTATTTTATCTATTTTATCTATTTTAATTTTATTTTTTTGCATTAAAAATGAGTATGAAACCCTTAATTCTTCTAAAACGTAATCATATGTCCCACCCTTTTAAACTTCGTGTTGAAATAATGAACAGCACTGTATAATATAAAAGCGTAATCATGTTTAGCCTGGACCATGGGACAATTGTCATTTACAGAGAAGGATTCAGAGGAAATGCACTGTACATAAAACCCATTTTGTACGTAACATTTTGTAGATCTAGTTGGATCTGAATCCGCTCTCAAGGCCTTCGCATATAGGCAGTACTCATAATAACCTCTGTATTATTCAAGTTATCTCAAAGTGAAGTTATCTCAAAGTGAAATTATTTAAATGTATATCACTTCTGTTCTTCAATATGTCTTTGTACTGTCTTGATTTTGAATAAAAACACTGGATAAGGATATTTGTTTGCTCTCTCTGATGTCATAGTTTTATTTCTCTTCTGTCACGCCCCCAAAGACCCCGTTTGTCCAGACGTGTGTGACTGCGGTCAGGAGGGACCAGTGGACTTACAGAGACCACTCCAGACTGAGGCCGAGCTGTTTGTTTCAGGTCGTTAGCAGCTAATGCTAGTTTACGTATCATCGCGTGGCTATGCTAATAAACGTTAGACAGTTTTAAGGAGCCTCATTTCCAACTCTGTTATATTTTAGGGTCAGACACAAAGTCCTGAAGAATTATTAGTTTTGTGTATATTTTTCTGTATGTATCATGTATTTTAGTACAATTCTCAAAATACGATTAGTTGATAAATAGCAGCCATACTTGTACTGTCATACCATCTGACACAGGGGTATTACTCCCGTCACGTGCGTCAGGGTGGGTTTCTTCTGGCTGTAGAACAGTCACATGCGCAGCAATAATGACCTGTCATTGAATATTAACATATCATGTGTAAGTGCAGATGGACGCTGTCAAATCCTCTTAGTGGAGTATGTATAAATGTAACAGAAACACACTTATGTAACACGACCGCGGCGGCCATCTTGGAGTCCTCTTTAATCCCATTTATTACGGCGTAAAGCCACTGAAAGAAGGCAATAAAAAACATGAATTCAACGATATTACACTTGACTGGACATGGGACATTCAGAGGTGCGTTTTACAAAGTAAATACGAACAAGAATATCATGTACAAGGCTTTTTACATGAACATTTACAATTATATACAAAGTGTCTGCTACTGGAGTCTTTAAATAAAACAAAATGTGTAAAAAAAAGATAAATAACTTCAGTAAGTAAATAAAGCTGGAATCTTGACTATAATGTTACTTTGACTATAAAAATCTAATACTTCGATAAGAGATTTGATCATTCTTACGGCTTTAACCAGTACAAATGTAAAATTGTCATGAAATTGGAAAATATCAAATAAAAAGTAAAACTACCTTTTGGTGAGTTTAATATTGTACTGTGAAAAATAGATCAGATTTGTAATTAAATGATCAGATCTGAGGCATCATTTCAGCAGCTTTCTAAAGTGATGTTGAAAAAGGCATCTCCAATTCAGTCTGTTGGATCCCAGTGTGTTCTGCTGCCGTGCCCTTGAGCAAGACACTTTGATAATGCGGTGAGTAAGGGGGTATATTTTTTTTCAAATCCAAGTGGAGTTAGGGGTGACCTTTGTAACTTTAGTAAATGTCCACCACCTGCTTGTTTCTACAGAGAGATTAGTGTTTGTTTCAGGTCGTTAGCAGCTAATGCTAATGCGAGTTTACACGTTATTGCGCGGCTATGCTAATAAACGTTAGCTTACAGTCTTGACGAGCCTCATTTCCAACTGTCCGGGTGTTATATTTAAGGGTCTGACACAAAGCTTTGAGGGCGTGTCCGGTGCAGAGGAAGAGCAGATGGAAATGTCCGGAGAAGTTTGTTGTTTTCCCCTTTTTTTTTAAATTCTGTCGGGCATTTGGTCTTTTTGCAGCCATTATCACACAACTGGAACAACGGTCACAATGGCAGTGGGCGCGGTATAACTCTCTGGAGTGGACTCAGTATAAATGCGCGGCGCTGCCTCCTCGGCCCTTTTCCTCAGACGTTCTCTTCGTGGGCTTGTCATCTCTGCAGAGGGTCTCGCTTGCTGGCCGCCTGCAGACTGTCGAACGTGCCCTGCCTCTCCATCTCCTGCATGTCGCCACGCCTCCTCCGCCTTTTCCAAAAAAAGCCCTTACACCTCTCCGCGCACCCCGGCCTGGCCTCCACGGTGCAGGCGTACATGCCCGCCGGCACCGCCAGCATCATCACACAAACCAGCACGATGATGTGGATCAGCCGTTCTCGTTGCTCCAGCTCGCTCACGTCGCTTCCAGTCACGAACACGATACACTGACCCTCTCGCGGCGGGTGGTGGCGCAATGTGACGCAAACCTCGTATGTCGTCACCGGGAGTAGGTCTTCCACGGAGTACGAGTGGATCCCGGGTCCGATGTACGTCATTTCCTTTTTCGGCGAGTCGTACTTCCCGAAATGAATCGCGTACCAAGTTTCGGACGGGTTTTCCGTGACGGCGAACCACTCCAGCGTGATCCCGTAGACGGTTTGCTTGGCGATTCGGATGTCGATGTCGGGGTTTTCGTCGGGCGACAGCATGGGGACGGGTGGGGGAAGCGGAGCCGAGGAGTTGCCGATGCTAACCAGGATGCTAGCGGACGAGTTGCCGATGAGGTTGTTTGCGGAGCAGGTGTAGAGCCCGCGGTCGGCCAAGTGTAAGGACGGGATGAGCAGGTTGGAGCTGAAGGTGTCCTCGTCGATTTGGGTCTCGGTCGCTACGGGCAAAGAACGCAGAAGTGTAGAGTTAGGTGACGTGCGCTCGCGTGTATGACCCTCTTAGCAACATCAAGTAAGAGTAAAACGGTATTAGAGGAGCGGGTAATCATTTCAGAGCAATTAGAAGAGTAGCTGTCTGGACGCAACATCTGATCTAATGTAATTGGAAGGACCAAAGATTAAATAAAGCACAAAATATGGTCGACACAACTACAAAAACATTCAGATCATTTAATATTGACATAAAGTCACATTTTTTTAAAGGTTTTGTCGGCCCGAAGGCGTTATTGGACAGGAAAGGACGGTGTGAGATGGGGGACGAGAGACAGGGCAGGACATGCAGTACACAGTCTGCAGTACACATTTTCTCCCACCGCTCCTTCAGATTTGAAATTTCGTTTTTTCAAAATGTTTTGGGCATTTCAATGGTTCTCAAACTGTGGTGTACGCAAGGTCCTATGCACTTTGTTTGATTGATTTAGAGACAAAGCTATAAATGTTTTTCTCCTCCTTTGGGTTAATTTCTCTCATTTTAGACCTGGTTTAGTCCAAATTTAGGCTTGATACTGTATAGTCCGGGTTTAGATCTGGTGGTACTTTGAGAACCATTGATCTATCCTTTGAAAATACCAGATCTTGAGCAATATTCAGTGTTTTTCCTTCCAATTACATTCACTTTGAATTCCAAATCAATTGTTTCGTCCAGACAGTTGAATAGTAGTTCCCCTAAATACTTTACTACTTTACTAGTCATTTCTGCTTTGTACTTCCACGGGATTATTTTTGAAGTAGCAGCATCAGATTATCCTCTACATTTTAATGGACAGCATCAGGAAAATAATAACTCTTACCAGTAAATCCTCTTATCATCTTTCAAGCTGTACGTCCACTCAACGGTCGGCTCGGGCCTGGCTTTGACGAAACCACGCTAACGTCGCATTCGATCCCGCCGGCAAAGTGACGTTAGCATCTGGAGAGCTAGCGTTCGGCGACATGCACGTTTTCAGCTGGATTTCGCGGAAGAATTTGCCAACTTTGGAGGCGGGCGTGTTGCACATCAGATACGAATTCATCAGAACGATCGGGGGGTCGACCGCCCGGATGAACTCCACGAATCCTTTCAGCCGGCAGTCGCAGGTCCACGGGTTTGTCGTGCAGAGCTAGCACAACGTTCGAGACACCACTCCCTCTTTGGTCCAGGTTCTTTCGGTTTTCTGGTACAACGGCCAATTTAGAAACACGTCCTTCGAAATGATGGCGAGACGGTTGAACGATAAATCCAGGTTAGTGAGTCCCGGAAGATATCGCAACGCGTGTTCGGGCAAAACGTCAAGTCGATTGTGTTTCAAATCCAAAACGTTGAGTTCCGGTGTGTCTTGGAAGGCCGTCCACGGTATCGACGTGAGCTTGTTGCCTTGAAGACGTAGCTCGGTGAGGTTTGCCAGGCCGTCCAGACTTTTTACGTTCATCCGAGAGTTATGTCGTTGAAGTTCAGCCATAAAAACTCCAACGCGCTGATGGTGGAGAAGGAACCAGAGGGAAGTTCGGTCAAATGGCAGTTTTCGATGCGGATTTTGGTGAAGTCGCGACGGATGTTGTCTGGGATTTGGGCCATCGGAGCTTCCATACATTGTAAAGACCTGCAATAAAAGACAAAATGAGTGAAATAAAGGGTTGTTTAGTGTTTTAGGGGCCAGTCAACAGTCAAACAGTGTCTCCTTTCTTGAGTAAAAGGATCAATGCCTCAATGCCCGATGTTGTTAAGTGTTTTTCTGACTTATTCCGCCGCAGATGAAAGTGTACACATTAGTTCTTAGTACAGCGAGTACAAGAGTGTTCACACGAGCAGACAAACATCTCAGTCGCACTAGCCCAGTCATTCACAGCCAACTTTGGGTCCTCAACGATTCTCAGGAAGTCCCAGGTGTTCCTCAATATATGTTGTTTTATTATTACTCAGTGTTTTATGTTGCACCTTAAGGCCGAGACAAGTTCCTACGTTTTTGAATTTTGTTCATTGACAATGGCAATAAACTCTTTCTGATTCTGATTCTGAAGATTGTGTGAATGCTAATGAAGGGATGGCATGTTTATTGCTTCTGTAACATGTTTTATAATCTATACTATTTATATAAGACCTTCTCCAGTAGAAGAAGGATGTTTGGGTCGCCAATGTATCCTTGGGTAAAATAGGGGTTGCTGGGAGAAAAAGGTTGGGAACCCCTGCACTCGACCATCGCAGCCTCATAAATAAAGCATCATTTTAGGCCACCAACAGCCTTTGCAGACTGGCATTTCTGTGACTGGTCCAACAAATGGTGTACAATATGTTTTAAGCAAGGTAAAGTCATCAGTATAAACCAAACATGTGAGAGGGAAGGTCGTTAGCTTCAGGAGCTTATTGGGAGAACACTCAGTCTAATTAACCCTGTGACACATATTAGCCTAAGGCTAATGTTTATGTCTAGATTTGTGGGTCTGGTCTGAATGTGGACCTAAATGGAATGACTGATTATGCTAAATTAGCTACATTCTGTACTTAATGAGTCGTAATGTTTTATCAAAGCCTCAGCTGCATTTTTTTGACGAATGGGTTACACTTTTTGATATAGACTATTATTTACACATGCACACAAGATAAAACAATCTTATGTTTTTTATTTGTGTTTCACACTAAGAAATCAATCAGTCCCTAGAAATCAACCAATCAATCACTTTTTGGGTGATTGGGTTTCAGGGCTGTAATATATTTGCACTTATTGCTATTCCAAACTCTTTGTGTGTTACGAAATATAAAATATAATTTAGTGTTATTGTAGTTATTATCTATGAGCTTAAAGTCCAATTTCTTCCAACACTATTCCAACAAAAGTCAAACAATTAAAAATAATAAAGTTCAAATTAGAGATGGGCGTTATTGACAAAGATGTATTCTCAACATCCCAATAACGATATTTGAATGAAATTATGTCAATCAAACAGAAACGTGTTAAAAACATGCCTTTAAATATGTTGGTTGAGGTTTAATTATCAGACAAATGTCACATGTCTGTAAAATAAATCACAAAAGTGCAGAAATATAATATATACAACATCACTTTTTCTATTTTTCTTTTTAATCAACTCTTTTTGCAGCATTTTTTCTTTTAGCTCTTTTTGTAACAACTATAGAAATACTCAAACATTCACAACATTTCAATATAATGCCCACTTCTAGTTAAAATACAAGCTAAAATTGGAACAAGTTGACAATACTTAGCTTGCTTTACTAAATAGACTCATGTAAATTAAACTCAATAGTCTTAGTTAATTAAAACATATGTTTTACTGCGCACTTCCTAACCTTCAATCAACAGCACAGACGCTAACCGTGCTACGCTACACGGCTAACGCTTACCTCCCCAAGCCATCGTCCGTGCACGTGCATCCGCTCAAACACGTCAAATTCACAGTCGGGACCAAACAAATCATCCAAATAACTCTCAGAACGCAGAGAAAGTTGTCCATTTTGTCGGGAGACGTGGAGATCGCTGCGGGACTCGTCCGCAGGCTAAACCCATTAAGCTAATCTCCGTGACGCACCGCTTAAGAACACGGCAAACGACACCGTAGACGAAGAGGAAAAGTGTAATCATAGCGAGCTGTCTGCACATTTTAACAGGCGAACTCTTGTTTGTCGAAGATGATTACGGAAAGTGCAAATTGTCTGTGAACAATATAAACTGGGGGAAGTTAGCGCTTAGCCGGGAGAATTAGCATTAGCATGAAAAATGTTGTGAAATCACCTCAAATAGAGACAAATTTGAGTAGTAATTGATTTATTTTTCTTGAATCCTATTGGTAAAGGTCGATTTTTGTGTATTTATATCAAAGGCACATCCCAAAGTTTAAAGTTTATGTAATTGTGTCTTTACGTGTGAATTAAAATGACCAAAAAATACTTTAAACACGTGTTTTTGTAATTTCTCTTCTAATTTTTTTTTAATGTTTTACTTACTCCTCACACCACAGCCACACTTGTCCATAGTCTAGTCACCTCCCGGATCGATTATTGTAACTCTCTCCTCTTTGGTCTCCCCAATAAATCCCTCCAGAAACTGCAGCTTCTCCAAAACTCTGCAGCCCGCATTATCACCCAGGATGCCCTCCCGCCATCACATCACCCCCATCCTCAACAACTTCACTGGCTCCCCAGAAAACAATCGGATTCACTGTCAAAATTATCCTAAATACTTTTCAAAGCTATCCATAACCTGGCTCCACCGTACATCTCTTTGACCTCCTCCACATCTCCACTCCCTCTTCGCTCCCTCAGGTCCTCCTTCCTCTCTCCAGCTCTCTGTCCCTCTTTCCGTCTTATTTCAAATGGAGGGGCAAGCACTT
The DNA here is from genome assembly GCA_015082035.1 of Chaenogobius annularis. Classification (NCBI taxonomy): domain Eukaryota; kingdom Metazoa; phylum Chordata; class Actinopteri; order Gobiiformes; family Gobiidae; genus Chaenogobius; species Chaenogobius annularis. Next base: position 52,070 of record BJKM01001027.1, on the reverse strand, counting down.
CAGCCGCTTTGCTCCTCAGCTCTGGAACCTCTCTCCGCTCTGACTCTCCGCAACATAGACACCCCTTCCACTTTTCAAATCTCAGACTCAGAAACTCACCTGGTTCAGTCACTCCAACACCACATAACTCAGTCACTCCAACACCATCATCCAGTTCTGTACTGTGGGTTTTATTCTGTTGTTTTATTCTGTTGTTTATATTCTCTGCAGTTCGACAGTGCTCCTTGGGGTGGTTGTTCTTGAGAATGGCAGACGGTCTCACTTGAATTATCATTATTTGATAAATTAATCCAATATGATCAATCTTCACTATTTATTATTATCTATTGTATATTTTGATAACCAAAATATGATAAGATATTGCTTTATTTTCACATATTGCCGTATATTCGCATCTGACTTTGGTGATACGTGCAGGTTAAATAATCTGTATTGCTGGTTTTTTACCAAAATGTGTTATTCCATAAGTGTTTGATTACATGCAAGATTGTCAGGATTCAGGCACATACAATACACAAACCACACAAACTCATTTGTAAACTAACCTCTACATGGGCAACAGTTTACAATGTTACTGATTTTTTAATCTCTAATTGCATTATTTACCCCAGTGTTTTGTGATCCATGGACCGGAGCGTTACTTGGTTCGTGTCCTTTTTAAGATGTGCATTTTCCCACGACGCTCTTGGCACTTGGAGGAACACGAAACTTTATTGAAGAATACGACATTTTTGGTGGTTTTTTTTGTTGGAATTCCAATGAAAAAAATATTTAAAATAATACTTTATTTATTACTTTTGAAGAGAGAGAAAACTACATTTTTAAAAAATAACTTTTATAAGTGGTAATCGCACAAACATGGACATCAGGTTATGAGTCAATTGTGTCCTATAACCTGTTTGAGTAGCGGAAGTAGCAGTAGTAGGTGTGTAAACGTATAGTAGTATAGTAGTAGTTAGTAGCAGCGCCTTAGTGAAGTAGTATATGTGTGAGTAAGGTCCAGTACCAAAGCTAAGTACGGCTAGCTTATCATGGAGGACACTGTTCTCAAAGCTCAGCAGCGTCTCGTTATATCGTAGCTCCCCCCAAGAATCTTATTGTAGCGCAGTTAGTTGCCCCTAGTATAGAGTGTAGCTAGCATAGTTAGTAGTAGTAGCTAGTAAGCAGTTAGCAGTAGTAGGTAGTAGGGAGTAGTATAGTGAGCAGGAAAGAGTTAGCTAGAAAGTGGTGCGAAGTAGTAGCAGTAGTAGTTAGTAGCAAGCAGCCTGAAGTCTAGCAGCAGTTCCACAGTTTTAGTTAGTTATGCTTAGTAGTAGTCGTGCGTAGTATTAGTATTTAGTAGCCCTACAGTAGTAGTCTAGTAGTAAGCGTAGTAGCGTAAGTTAGCAAGTTGAGTCAGTAGTAGTAGCAGTAATAGTCCGTACTGCAGAGTAGTAGCAGTCAGTAAGCAGTACGTTAACTGTAAGTTCGGTCCTCAGCCAGAGTGTGGAAAGTGTGAAACTGCATATATTCCATGATAAATTGCCATATTTAGCAGAGATCCCTCCACGATTTTATACGACGACATCAAATTAGACCCAAAGTAAATGAGCCTGTTATCACAATCATGTGACAGTCTAATCAAACCGCCTAGTCGAGAGAGCACATCTATTCTGCTTCAGCATGATGGCCAAACAGGAGTAGTACAGTAGTAGTAAGTAAGTAGTACGCTACGAGTATTTACTGCGCAGAGTGTAGTAGTCGTTCGGTGACCAAAAAAAAAAAAAAAAAAAGATGAAGTAGTAGTAAGCAGTAGGAATCCCTGTATATAAGTAGTCTTACCTAAAGTTCAAATAGAACAGTATGAAAGTAAGCTATACGTGTAGTCCGTCTCAGTACCGTAAGCCCTCATCAAATTTTAATGTCGATATGTTGAGGTATGCTCTGAACTCAAGTAGTAGCAGCATAGCAGACGAGTTAAGTAGTCTTATGAGTCAGCCACTAGTGGAAAAGCCACAAGCACCGATGTTAGTAGCCCAAGTAAGGCTGCAAGCTAAGCTTCGTCTAAGCATGGCAGTAGGAGCAGTAGTATGAGTAGCAAGTCAAGACAGATAGTCAAAAGTATAGTGAGTAGCCAGTAGTCAGTAGTAAGCAGCGAGTAGTCTAGTAGTAGCAGAGTAGCTCAGCTCAGTCAGTAAGTAGCATATAGCAGTAGTAGTGACGTGAGTAGTAGTAGTTAAAGCACTTGTGGTTTTATAATGTTCCATACAAAGCTGTAATTGGCTCGGCGTAACATGGATTGCGCCGGTTTAGTATCTCCGATCCGCTTTAGTCTCGCCTGGGCCTGGCTGGGTGTCTCAGCTTTGCTTTCTCTACGGCTGCCTCAAATACGCACCATCTCTCCGGCCCGATTGTTGGAGTATCGCTGCCTCTCGGCTGCCTGGCCTTCTCACCCCCGGCGTTGAGGCTTATTGGGGCGTACAAATTATCACGACGTCAAAATCCTCACCCGAATCAGTCCCAGGTGACTTCGCTCGATCAGCCCCGAAAGATTAATTCACTTAATGTGAACACAAGCGGCCCATCTGGTTAACTGGGCCACGCTACCAGGATTATACAGGCAGAGGGGGGGGGGAGAGGGGCGAGAGGGAGAAGGGAGAGACCAAGGGAGAGGATGGGGGAGAGGGAGAACTAATAGGGGCGAGTGAGTGGATGAGGAAGGCTGTGAGCGACGTGACAGAGGAGGAGGACGCGAGCACACACCGAGGGGGTGCAGAGAGGGGGAGCCCGGAGAGAGAGAACAAGGGGGAGAGAGGGAGAAGGGGAGAGAAACAAGGGGAGAGGCGAGGGAATAAATGAGGCAGTAATGGAGAAGGAGAAGACGAGAGAGACAAGGCGGGGAGAGAAGGGCGTATTACGATGGCAGTGTGTCAAACTGCACTCAGAAGATCTAATGCTCCCTTCACATTCCATGTAGCAGATAGTACGAGATACGAGGAACAGGGGGTTGAGGGATAGGCGCGCCAGAGGCATGAAGGTGGTAGAACACGGGTGGATGAGACGGCTGGAGGAACAAAGGAAGGAGCATAGACCAGTGAGGAGATCGAGGGAGAGGACGGGGGAAAAAACACCGAAGAACAAGGAGAAAAACATGCTCTACTGTAGTGATGTATACTGGGCGATACCAGAGAGAAACAATGAAAGGGAATAGAGAGAGTGGAGAAGGAGAGATAAGTATAGAACAATGGGAGAGAGAAGGAGGAGGGAGAACAAGGAGGAGAGGGAGGAGACAAGAGTGAAGAGAACAAAGGGGACGAGGAGATGAACCAAAGAAGGAAGAAGAGAGGAGAGAACAAGGGTAGAGGGGGAGAGAGGTATTAGAGGAACAAGGGTAGTAGGGTACTTTGAGAGAACAATCAAAAGGGGATAGGAGAAGGAGACGAGAAAGAAAGGTACGAGAGATACACAATGGGGAAGTGGAGAACGGGAGAGGGAGAAACAAGAGAGAGAGGAGGAGAAGGGAAGAGAGAGGGAGAAGGAGAGGGGGGAGGAGAAGAATGAAGACAAAGGGGGCAGTTCGAATGGAGAGGTGAGTCCAACGAGACAGACAGGGTGTTTTTTCGAGAGCGATGACAATACTGGGGGAGAAGGCGTGCGTGGAAGTGGGGGCGTGAACCGAGGAGAGAGAGAAGTAAGGGGGAGAAAGAGAGAGAGGGAGGGAATGTACGGCCAAAGGCGAAGAGAGGAATGGAGACAAGATGGAAGGCGAAGAACAGTGAGGAGAGTAGGGGTTTGAGGGAAGCAATGAAAGATGGCCGAGAAGGACGAAGAACAAGGAGAGAGCGAGAGAGAAAGGTCAGAGTACAAGGGGGAGAGGAGGACAGAAGTAAGAGATGTTCGAGGAAAGAAAAGGCTGAAAGGAGCAAAAAGTCAGGAGAGAGAGAAGAAAAAGAAAGATGTAGGCGAGAGAAGACGGATAGAGAGGAAAGAGGATAGAAGGGTGAGGGAGAAGACAAGGAGAGGTGGCAGTGAGGAAAAAGGTGAGGAAGAGGAAAGTGAGAGAGAGGGAAGCAAGGTGAAGAAAGAAAGTGGAGAGAGGATGAGAGGAGAAGGGGAAGAGGAGAAAAGAGAGGAGAAGGAGGAATGAACCGTTTGGAGGTAAAGAGCGTGGAAAGACTAATCAGTTAAAAAGGAGGAGAGAGAAGAGAGATGGAAGAAGTGTAAGGCAGAAACACAGAGAAAGAGAAAACAGGAGGGGAGGAAGAGGAGAACAGGAGGAGGAGGAAGAGGAGAAAACAGGAGTGAGGAGGAAGGATGGAACAGAGAAGGAAGGAGAGCAAGAGGACAGGAGGGGACGAGGGGAGGAAGAGGAGTGATCAGAGACGGAGAGGCAGGAGCAGAGAATGACAAGCAGAAGAAAGAGGAGAACCATACAGGAGACAGATGCACCGCTTTAATCTGACCATCCGTAATCCCCACTCTCTGAGGAAGACGGAGCGCGTGTTTGACTACACAGCATCCTCTGTTTCCTTTACTGTCAGGCCAGTTGCTGGTTTACCCATGCGAGCCAACGGAGGAAGCTGAAACACAGCTCCCTGTTGGTGGTGTGTAGTGTGTGGACATGAGTGTGTGTGTGAGTGTGTGAGTCGGTTTCGTGACAGGCTTGCCCACAGTGCGGCTTTAGCTTCCTCCGTTCAGTCGATGCCCTGTGACCGAGAGGGACATACCTAATATGGACTGTCCTCGCAAGAGAAAGAAATACATTAAAGATTAAATAATATAAATTAAAATAAAATAAAATAAAAAACATACATAAATCAGAATAAAACTATATAATATATAAAAAGAATAAAATATAAATAAAATAATCGGTAGTAATCACACACAATATGCTAGATAATATCTGTAGGTAATTTGATAATCCCTCATCCAGATAAGAACACAGATAACTAGTCAAATTAAAATTAATATACAATCAACATTATACTACCTAAATTAATAAGTCTTATCTCCCCCTTTAAATCGTGGCTAGGCTCTCTGTGGAAATTGTGTTTCTTTTTTTTTTAGTTCGGTGCCAAATCGAATGAACTTGTGTATCTAATTTGTAACCCCACGTGTTTCCCGTCAATCAACCATTCTGGGGAAGAAATCAGGAGATCATTGCCTCAACCCCCAAACCCACCAAACAAACCACACAAAGCACAACACCCACAAACTAACCCAACATAACCCAACAATACCAAACAACTCACTAACTAAACCGTCAAACTCCCAAACACCCAACTAACAACAACCAAAACAAACCACCAACATCCCAAACGAACCCACTAATACAAACCACAAACAACCACGAAACAACACAGCCACAACGAGAAGCCAAACAATACCCACAAACAAAACCACAACAAACCCACAACAAACCCACAAACAAACCCACAAACAAACCCACAAACAAACAAAACAAACCCACAAACAACCCTACAAACCAAACCACAAAACAAACCCACAAACAAACCATTTGTTCCAGCTGGACTTCATCACGTCCCTCATCATCAATCAGTGAAATTAGCTTCAGCCTTAAAAAACATCTAGCTGTGATTTGTCTGTGCAGTTTGTTTCCTCTTATATTTGTGCAAATGAACCGTCGGACTGCCGAACACTGCTCTGCTTTGGTGTGCTGCATGTAAAAAGCACAGACGCTTATTCGTTTTTATATAAAAATAATATATTTATGTCCATAATAATAGCATTGAATTACTCCATAAGTAATAAACAAAATAACAAAATCCAGTGTGTTTAGGTTTGACACGAAGCCAAAACCCGGCACATCACACTCAAAGATAAATAATGACTACTTGTATTGGCGCGTTCCGGTTCATACGCAGTACATGGAACTGCGCATACTTTTCTGCACACAGACACGTATCGCGATATTTTTCCTCTGCAGAACATGTGAAAGTGCAAGGAAGACAGTAAGTTTAAAGTATTTTGTACAGGTTTACAAAGCGGTGGCGGAGTTTCCCTTTCGGCAACGAACGCGGTTCAAAAAGGCCCAAGAAAAGTGCGTTTCGGCTCCGTTCGAGTGGGCACGGGGGCTTCACTGAGCCTCGCTTTGGTTTGACGGGAAGAAGAAGACACAAAGAGCCTCAGCAATCACTTCCGTTTAATTCCCCTTCCCCCCTCACTTCAAGAAGTGCAGCTTTGTTTTCCAAAATGTAGACGTTCAAAGTTAGAAAACATGAAATACTAAATGCCAAAGCGACTGCACGTTTAAAAGGGATGTAAAGCCAGAAATGCGGGATATGTGTCCACGTTAAAATCGGACCTGTCCCAAGCGCTCACAGACCGTTCATTCCCAAAGCGGCTCATCAGGTTCGCGAGTCTGTTTTTACAAAATGTTCAAACGGGAAAAAAACTCATATTCACTCTTTTCCAAGACGCTGCATCACTAGGATCCTCTGACTGTGATTGGTCAGCATCGGCCTGTCACTCGCTCGGAGCACAACGGGGGCTGACCCATATGGAGGTCACTAGGGCGGCTCGCCGTTGGCCCCGGCGCGTTTGACTGGTCCCCGGTGACATGTGCTGGGATTGTGTCTGACCCGCCCTTCACCGCTGCAGAGTAAAGCGTTTCAAACCATAACAAATATCGACTCGTTTGCGCTGCTTTTCCCGCAGTAACGACATTATGAGGCAACATTTCTGTCCCGTCACTGTCCTCAGCAGAAGTACTCGTTGGGCGGTCCCTCCGTTCTGGCCGTCGCCTCCGAATCCACGCTGGACCTCGCCGACAGCAGCCGATTGGACTCATCCAAACGTGTCAAAAAGTCGCCCTCCGCCCCCGTTTTGCCCTTCCCCGCCGGTCCCAGGGTCTCAAAAGTCACGTACGAATCCTGGCTGTCTTTGGACTCTCTCCCCAGCAACTTCTGACACCTCTTCTTCAGCGCGCCGCAGCAAACGATCAGCGTCAACGGCACGGCGATCACGCACGCTACCGTTATCACGACCACGTTGATGAGCTTCTGCGTGCCGCTGGCGCTGGCGGCCTCGTCCGTCGAAAAGATGACGCACTGCTCCTTTTTCGGGATCAGCCCCTTGACGCAAATGCACGCGATGTACTTGGTTTTGGGCACGAGCCCGTCGATTGTGATGCGATTCTTCCCGGCGCCGACGTTGATCCGCCGCATGTCCCGCTCGCCGAAAATCGCATACAAGACGCTGAATTCGGTTGTGTTCGTCGCAGTCGGCGCGCGCCAATTCAAGGAGACGGTATGATCGGTGTCGCCGATGACTTTGACGGACCGCACGACGCGTTTTTCCGGCGCTTGTAGCGACGACGCGTTGGCGGCGATGTTGCTCAAAACCTCTTTATTGGACGGAGAGTTTTTGGCGCCTTCGGAAACGCTGTAACTTTCGATCTCGTACTTTCCCGTGACCGCTTTGCTGTTGAGCGGCTCGATGAGCGGCCGGTTGGGCGCGGCCGTCGGCGGCGGCGGGACGTACCGGGCGATGAGCTTCTCCTGGTAGGCGGCGCGTCCGATCCCACCCTTGCGTCCGCCGCGGCCGCGCTTGGAGGCTCCGCCCGGCTCGTCGGAGCGCAGAGAGTCGGTGATGACCAGGGATATGATGGCGTCCGCGGTGCCGACGAAGTTCGCGGCTTGGCACACGTACTTCCCCGAGTCTTTGTAGGAAACGGCCGGCACGCTCAGGATGGACCAGATGATGCCCTCTTTGGAGATCTCTTGTTGGACTGGAAAAGAAACAAACAAAGGTGAGAATGTTCGGAGATCTCACTTTGTCGTGTTTTGGTGTAAAAAGTTGACGAAACGCTCAAACTCGGGAAGTCACAACACGACATTTTAGAGGTGCGATTTCGCGACGGTTCACGATGATTGCCGCCGCGGAAAAAAAAACGACAGAAAACACAAATATGAAGTCACTTTTGTTCACAATCTCACAGCTTTATGAATGGAAACACGTAATAGTATTTCAACTATCAGCCGCTTTACATTTAGCTGTTGAGTGTGGCTTGAATATAAATGACAATTGTACTTTTTTTCTGTCATAATTATTGATTAACCAAATAATATAATAATAATAATAATAATAATAATAATAATAATAATAATAATAATAATAATAACAAATAAAACTGTAATAAGTTGTAAACCTTTAAAAGTGAGGTTTATTTGTTTTTATTTTATTTGTTTTTTGTGTTGTCTGACCCAATTTCACTAAAAGACACTGTTTAAAAAAAAAGATTTAAAACGTTATTTTGTATATATATATATGTTTTAAATTCCTAGTTTATTTTTGCCTTCAATTTTATTTTTTTCCATTTTTTTAGTCACTTTCAACTAACCTGTGAAGAAAAATAATCAACATGCTGTTTAATGTATTTTCTGTCATTTCTGTTTTTTTTATTTGAAGTTCATTTATTGTACAAAAGCCCTTTAACCTGAAGACACGGACACGTAAAAGTCTTCCAAACACGCGGTCAGTGGTTAATTATCTGTAAATGATCAGATTGCACTCAAACGTCTTTTGCACTTCGAGTTTCCTGTATTTTTATTGACAATCAGCTTTTTTTCCAGCCTTTTTGAACACTTTTCATTACAGACGATAAACGCAATATTCAAACTCCAAAAGAACAATTACGATATCGTTTAATTTTTCAATATATATTTTTCCAAATCTTTATTTCAGATTTATTATTCGGGACGGGTGATGTATTGGTTCCAAAATCGTATCGGCCGAAATCGGAAAAACAAGGACGATTATTATTATTTATTTTTTTAATTAAATGTTTTAATTATTCATTTATTATTTTATTATGTGTTATTATTTATGTATCATTATTTATGTATCTTAGAAATAGATGTGTGCGTCTCGCTATGAATTTAAAAAAAATCTAAATATCAGTACAGCAGTGAGACAAATATCGGTATCGGCCTTAAAAATTGTAATGTAATGTAAAATCCATATTGGCCCATTTTCATTATATTGCTCTAGATGTCCAAATTATGGCCCAGGGGCTAAATGTGGCCCTCAGACCACTTTTTGTTGGTGAATTGGCAAAAATGTCCAGAGAAAACCACGGCCGACATTTTTGAGCCCATTTTTGTCCCGTTTGTGCAGTTCCTTCTCCTTCCTTAAAACGTGCTCAAATGAAGCCTTGTGTGTTCTTTCGGCGGCTCATTGGCTCAAACTAAATGATTCAAGGCCCAAAATATAAACCAATTGCTAAATCTGTCTGAATGAAGGTTTGGTGCGGTCACATTGGTTCCGGCCCGCGACTCAGCCTCCAAATACTCATTTTTTCTCTTGTTTACTGGTGTAATTCAGGGTCAGTACTAGTTTATACCTGGCTTAGTCTTGGTTTAGTCCTTGTTTAATTCTGCTTTAGACTTGGTTTGATCCGGGGTTAGTCCTGGTCCAGACCCGGTCGGTGTCTCGTCTTATGGTTTAAGTCCGCGCACTCACTCGTCCCGTTGACCTTCTTCCCGTCGGCCCGGCTCCACGACAGCTCCGGGATCGGCACCCCGACGGTCCCGCACCGCAGCAGGACGTTGTTCCCCAGCGAGCTCCTGACCCTGGCCACCGCCGTGTGCACCTTGGGGCCCTGGCAGCGCTGCAGCTCCGCCTCCGAGAACGGCACCCCCGCCAGGCTGTCGGGGGCGCCGCACTTGAGCCGCGTGTCGATGAGCGCCACCGAGGACGACGGCGACTTCTGGAACTGGACCAGGTCGAACAGGCGGCAGTCGCACGTCCAGGGGTTGTCATGGAGACCTGAAGGAGGAGAAGAAGCGGGTCAACAGGGTCAGGAAATTAGCCCAGTTGTTGGTAATTCTGCGTAAAAACCGCTCTATAGTTCAGACCTGTACAAACATGTTCTGAAATACATTCGCAATTCAGAAAAAAAAGATCAAATCTAAAACACAAAACAAACAAAAATACAAATAGAGATCAACTAAACAACAAAAGAAACATAATCGTGACACAAATACATTCAAATAAAAGTATTTGTCTGATGTCTGTCCCGATGTCAGTCCGGTCCTTGATCGTTGGTGATGTTTGTGTCGTCCATTTCTTTGTTGCGGCCTTTTTTCCTGCTGCCAAAAGTATCTTCCAAAGGTATCCATTTATTGTGTCCGTGGCAGGAGTTTTGAGGCCCAAGTACATAGTTCTAAAATTGAAGTACCCCAGATTCAACAAAGTTACAAAGTTCATTTTATGTTTAAATATTATTTTTATTATTATTATTATTATTTATTTATTTTATGTTTTACATTCAACTGCTATACAAGTGTGCCATCTTTTAAAATCAGAAACCAATCTACCACCTGGTAAATGTTCACAGACCCCTGATTGGGAAACACCACTTTAAACTGGGTGCAATATTTATTATATTTTAATAATATTCACAGAAAATCCTTACATTTTGACAAGATCACTCCTCAAACTTACTATTTATCTTGTTTCAGCTCATATCAATCAATATTTTTTTTAAATATAATTTTTCCGCAACTTTTTTGTCAAAGTAAAAAATAAAATCACTTGAATGTGTGACGTAACACTCAATTGTGCGTAATTGTGCACGTTCACACTTTGTTCGGAGTTTCATTGGCAGTAAAAAAAAACATGAAATAAAAAATAAAAAAACCATTAAATGAAACCATAAATATTGTGAACAGAAGTGCACAATTTGTTCATTACACATTCTGTCAAAATCTCATCTTGATCGGCCCATTGCGGGATAGGCCCATTGCGGGATCGGCCCATTGCGGGATCGGCCCATTGCCTTTCGTCCCACTCAAAGCCAATTCGAAAACAATGCGTCACGGTTTAATCTGAACTTTCCTTTCCGGTTAAGCTCTGACGCTGCTGCTTCAGTGACACATAATATATTTAGACTAATCCTTGTTCTACCTTTCACCGTAACCCGTTCTGTCGGCACCAAGACGTCGCCGTGGGAGACAGCCTCGCCGCGACGGAACGCGCCGCCTCGGTTTGGCGCGGATTTAAAGGGGAAGCGCGGCGGTTTTCGCACGAAAGTGGAGGCGGTGCTTAAATCTGACATTCGCACAGCACGATAAGCTGTCAATCAGAGCGCTGCTTTCAGGACGAGAAATGCGTTATTTAAAAAACACACAATTTACAAAAAAATAATCGTGTCCCCAGCTTTAAAGGACAAATATTATGCAGTATTTATATTTGTATCTGCCTTTAAACATGCTCCTGAGTACCTTTAGTGTGGCAGCTCATGTTTTCAAACTAAAACATGAAAAAACAAAACAAAAAAAACAATCTGTGCTGTTTCCCCCGGTTCTAACTGAGTTTTGGCACCACCTACTGGCTGCAGAGGGAACCACACAGTTTTTAAGCCATTTCGACGCGCAATTCAAGCTAAAATCTCACTTCCTGAATCCTGGTTACGAGCTCGTCTTCTCTGCTCTTCCTCTGGGCCTCGCTTCAAAATGTACACTTTGTCAAAGGTAGAGATCTTGTGCTGTTTTTTTTTAACTCCATAAATCATCTCGTTCTGAGCATTTCTGCCTCAAACCTTCATCACAACTGCGCGTTTACATGAGCATGTTGGCGGCAAGCTAGCTTTTGTTTTTTCCCCCCCATGCTGATTCCCTCTGGTGTGAATTCAAATCCTTATTGTAAAACGTGAGATGCCAAAGTAAAAGGTACAAGCGCATATTTAAAAAGGTCAAAATTATACAAATAATGCAGAATATTTGAGCGGAGTTTTGTTGCAAACGGCAAAGCTAACGACAACTAGCTAGCATGCTAAGTTGCTAACAGCGCACTTCCTGGTTGTAGGCACATTAAACAGTTTATAATTGGATGCAGACAGCGCACAGCCGTCTCATTTTGACACTAAGAGCTGCTGTTACAATAGACCTGAACTGGGACGAAACGGATTTGACTTCATTTGAGTTCAGCCACTTTAATTCGCTTGAGATTGTGGATTCGTTACAGTTTTGAGAGCGTTTTCTCCCGTTTTAGCCGCGTAATTGCTGCACAAAGCGTGTCTTTAGTCGACCAAGAGTTTCTTTGATCAACTACTGCTTTTACAACACAATCCTGATCTATAATAGTAAAAAACAATCAATACAACTATTCTTTCTTACCGAGAATCACTTTGGACTCCGTATCTTGCGTTGGCTTGACGTTCAGCCACATCGCCAGCACGTTTCCAGGCACCGTCCCCAGATTATTACTCGACAAATCCAGATAGGTGATGTTCTTCATGAAAGCCACCGCCTCGGACGGTATCGAGTCTATTTTGTTGTTGTGCAAATCCAACAGCCTCAAGTTGGGCATGTTGTTGAGCGATTCCCACGGGAAGCCGGCGAGCGCGTTCCCGTCCAGCCGCAGCTCGTTCAAGTTGACCAGGCCCCGAAAGCTGTCGGCGCTCAGCGAGGAAATGGAGTTGAAGGACATCCAGAGGAACACCAGGCTGCTCAGGTAGTGGAAGTTGTCGCTGGAGACGCGCGATATGGACGTCTTTTCGATGCGCAGTTTGGAAGTGTCCGTCGGGAAGTTGGAAGGGACGGCGGTGATTTCGGGATCGTTGCAAAGGACGCTCCTGTGGAAAGGGAGAAGACGAGTGAAAAGGACGTGTCGAGGAATCGTTTGTATTGTCGAAATATTGTCCACTCAGATGCAAAAACAGACGGGTGTCATTTGGCTTTCGTGACTTCTTGGTATTCAAATGAACCGTTCTGTTTTTACCTTTTTAAACACAATAACTTACAGTGTTGACTACTCTAAAGGCCTGTGATAATCAAACATGATTATCATTACTTTTAGACATTCATTTTACATTCAATTTATAGAGAAATGACCATTTTCAAACAAATGTAGGGTTTTCTTTGATTTTTTTAAAGAAATGTGCTGATTTTAGAAGCAAAATTGAAATCCTCACATTTACTTTTTTTTTTTTTAAGGCTTTGAAGTCCTGTTACCAAAATGCAAAGGCAATTTAAAAAAGTTTATTATTATTATTATCATTATTATTATTATTATTGTTATTATTATTATTATTATTATTATTATCATTATTATTATTATTATTATCATCATTATCATTATTATTATCATCATTATCATTATTATTATTATTATTATTATTATTATTATCATTATCATTATTATTATTATTATTATTATTATTATTATTTCTTCTTTATTTATTTTTAAAAAATTTTAGAACATAAAACAACAACAAAAACAGAACCGAGCAGGCCTAGAGAGAACACAAGATCAAGTAAAGAAGTAAAAATAGAACATAAAGCGGACGCATCCAACCAAAAAGAAGGTTTAAAGTCAAAAACCCGAAACCATTTTGCCCATTGTTTGTTAAATTTGTCTATTTTCACCATTATATTACTATTATTCATATTTTAGTCAACTAAGTGTATATTTTGGAAACTATATATATATATTTTTGTGTGGGTTTGGAGAACTTTCTGTTTTTTATCGCAGTTTGATCGTTTCTCACTGTGACTTTAGGCGCGATCGACACTTTACTCTGGGACATTATTATTATTATTATTATTATTATTAGCACTGACATCTCCCTGCAGACAAAGTTACACGTTGCTGCTTTACTTTCTCTCAGAACACTGTCGTTGCAACAGGAAAAAGTCACGACGCAAAGTTTCGACGGCAAAAACTCAAAAATCCTGTTTCCGCTCTGTCGGAATTTGTCCTGGCGATTGTTGAAAAAGCGCGGAAAACATCGCAGTTCCGACCGCATCATTCCATTTTAAAAAGAAGCGGTTTGGTAGAAAAAAAGAAAGAAAAAAAGCATTGTGCTGTACCTGCAAAGAAGATTACGGCAAGTTAATCCCGCGCTATCTGCGGTGGCTAAGCGCGCTCTACTCGGAATCGCTATTTTCAGTCCAAACACGTCCACGTTTCAAAGCAAACTTCCAACATTTTCACTCCGCGCCCCTTACCTCGCCTTGGACCCATCGCTCAGTTTGTGGAAGAAGCAGCTGCATTGGATCGGGCACGAGTTCGCCTCAAAAACCGCGGCGTTCAAAGCTAAAATCAAGCAGAAGGCAAAAAGGAAACGCATTTTTACTACTTTGCGAGCCTCTAGAAGCTCTAAAGCTAAAGCTAAAGCGCGAGTGTTGTGAGGATTCTCTAACGGGACGTCCTGTTCATGATGAGCGACGCTTCATCCTCCGCTCCATATGTCGATGCAGCAGAGAGAGAAGGGAGAGAGAGAGCAGGGATTAGAGGAGCAAGCCCCATTCACACGATTAGAGCGGGGACTGCAGAGCTCTGATTGGACGAGGCTCGGGTTGTGTCATCGCTGAGGAGCTTCTTCTTTTACTAACTTGTCTTGTCATGTGTTCTTGTAGCTGTTTGTGGCTTAATCTGTCGAAGGTTCTCTGTAACTAGACTTAACTCACCGCCTTTTATAGGGAGGGATGATCTCAGGAGCTGTTGAGTAACTGACAAATTCAATTAAACCGTGTGGTGATGGGGGTCTATTAGGGCGAGGGGGTGGGGACTCTCCTGTCCACTGTCTTCTGGCTGTTGAACGCACCAGGACAACAAGCCGGCCCACCTCCCTCCCCGTAGACAGACTCAGCGTGGTTGTCAGTCGTGGCCCTGAGAGCTGCAGCGGTTTGTGCACAGCGAGAAGAGCGGGAGAGAAATCACGCAGCCCTGTGGAGTCCTGTGCTGATAGTGCCTCCGTCAGGAAGTCAGTGCTCCCCCTGCAGGTGGAGTCAGGCACGTTGAGCTGGAGCAGAGCAGGGAGGATGGTGCTGAACGCAGAGCTGAAGTCCACAAACAGGATCCTGGTGCAGCAGATCTTATTGGTGTAAATGGACAAAAGGATGGGGCCCAGGACACAGCCCTGCAGGAACCCTGTTTCTAAAACCAGTTTTTGCTGTTATGTAAATATTGTTTTGGTAATCTTATATCTCGTAATCGGATTTTGAGTGTGACTGCAGAGCCAGAACACCGTTGAGTCTTAGTTTAACGTTACACATGTGCAGAGAAAAGGAGCGCTGCAACAAGTTACTCGATTAATCGCAAATAATCCACTCATTTTTATCAGCATTAACCTTTTATTTTGATATTCTGTACTTGTTTTACGTGTGTTTTGTGAACACATGAAAAAGAGAGGTCGTCCCCTGTATAAAAATAAATAAAGAAATAATAATAAATAACAAACTGAGCCGCGATTTCATGAACATTTTAAATCGTGTTATTGTATCTGATTAAAACACTCAGACAGAAGTCCGTTCGTGAGCGAGAGACTGAAATCACAGATCGCACATGAAAAATCCGATCATTATCTGGTTTCTGGAGTTATCCGATTATTGAGATGACACGTGCGTAATCTGATTCATCCCTGCCCGTTCACACGTGGGCAGGTCGAGGACAATGAATGAATGACGAAGAGACGAGTGAGTGAGTGATGTGATGATTTGCGGTGATCTGATTTGCGGTGATCTGATTCGCTGGATTGCGTGGGTGGGATTGGCCCCCTGTTGGTCAGAACAAGGCCGTTTCAGGCGCCACACTGGCACCTTTGTCTGTCTCGTTACAACAGCAGCAGATTAAGATGGAGTAATTCGGAGTGTGCCAAACCTGCCGCCGCGCTGGGACCGTTACGTAAAGATGATTATTCATGATTTCAGCGCGTTAATCCTTTCATTCTTGTACCAAACCAAGCTTTTTGTCCGGCGTCGCTGGTCGATTTCCACACACACACAAAAAAAAAAAAAGGTCTCATAATTCAACCTGAAGCTTTGGAGCACGAATACTTTACTCTTTGTTGAAGCTGAGACTTTGGATCTTTTTTTTGTCTGATTTACTTTTTTAAAAAAAAAGACAATAATTCAACATGTTTCGTCTTTTCCACTCTCTTATTTATTATCTTATACTAGATTTCTCATTTAAATAAAAAGTCGGAGTAAACCTGGGCTGGTCTGATTGACACTAGTTTGGGCTTTTGCTGGTTTTTTGACAATCCTCTTCAAAAACGAAGCTAAGTTTTCACTAAAAATGACATTAAATTACCTTTTTTTTTTTAAATAAGGGCCATTTTTGGTGACCCTGACTCCTCCAGAACGTTGATTTGACTGGAAACAAAGTGGTTAATTGCTTACTTCTAACAGTTTTCTTTCCGAGGCGCAAAATAAATGAACGAAAACGCCAGATCTGTGTCTGAGTTTAAAAGCGCCCCCTACAGGTTCGGACGACTCACTGAACTAAAATGGAGTTAAGATCAATATATTTAAAGAAATATCCCAGAATAGCTCCTTTTTTTTTTTTAGGTTTTTGAATTTCACTTCCTGTTTGTGATTGGTGACAATCACAGTAAAAAACATCAAAACGTCACTTTTTTTTTTTGGACAAATAAAAATACATGACTTTATTTTGTTGAATTAAAGTAAAAAGAATGAGAAATTAGCTAAAAACAACAGGCTAAAGTGAGATTTAGATCGATTGGCAGGCGTTTATTGCCTCTGACAGCTCTCCCATCAGTATGAGAACGCAACATTTTCTCTCTCTTACCGGTCAGCGTTAGCAACCGCCACGGATACGATTATCTGTTAATGTTTCATGAGTATTTTTAAGATGAGGCGTTGTCTACAAACGTGGTCCTGGAGTTCTGTGAAGAAGCTTGGTTGATGTTTCGGATGACGCAGTTGGTCGGTTTCAAGGATCTGGAGGTCAAATGTTTCGTAACCGTCGTCGTCATGAGGAGGAGAAACCCGAGTTCTGGCCGCGCGGTCGGGTCGGTCCGTCCGTCCGTCCGCTTCGGGGGTTGGTCAATGCCCCCGGGCGGTTGCCTCATCCGCTCTGAGCTCCGTGGGATTATCAGATTGCTGTTATTAATACGTTTCATACGTGTGAAAGGCCTCAGATTTGGAGAGAGTGGATCGCCGTTGGCCCAAACACACCACACACACACACACACACACACAACTATAAGCGGTGCAACACAAATGTATGGAAGGGGAAGTTTCATTCAAGTCATTATTATTATTATTATTATTTTGGCCAATCACAAATGGACAAATCACAATGACTTCAGTTTGACTCGTTTGTCTTAAAGCCTTAATTATATTCTTATGTTTTTCTCTCTCAGAGTCGTGCTAAAATAATCAATATTTTAAAGATTATACACCGTGGATATATTCAGTCAAAGTATTTGTATTTACTCTTATACTTATCCTATTTATTTCACCCATTTTTTAATTCAAGCTTTATCATTAACAGTGCCACAGTTTGACTTATTCTGTGACAGAAATGATTGACTTTTCCTTATTGTTTTTTTTAACCAATGATTTCATTTTCTATTTGTTTGTGACGTGTATGTCAGTTAAAGTAAATTGAAAGCCACTGTCGCTTTTTCTTCCTGAGGTCCACTCCAGGTCCAGGTCACAGGTCACAGTCCAGGTCACAGGTCCAGCGTCACAGGTCACAGGTCCAGGTCAGGTCACAGGTCACATGGCACAGGTCCAGGTCACAGGTCCCAGGTCACAGGTCCCAGGTCACAGTCAGGTACAGGTCCAGGTCACAGGTCCAGGTCACAGGTCACAGCGTCCAGGTCACAGGTCCCAGGTTCACAGGCCCAGGTCCAGGTCCCAGGTCCCAGGTCCTGGTCACAGGTCGGTCCAGGTCAGGTCCAGGTCCAGGTCCAGGTCCAGGTCACAGGTCCCAGGTCCAGGTCAGGTCACAGGTCACAGGTCACAGGTCCCAGGTCCAGTCACAAGGTCCCAGGTCCCAGGTCCAGGTCACAGTCACAGGTCACAGGTCCCAGAGTCCAGGTCCATGGTCCCAGGTCCAGGTCACAGTCCCAGGTCCAGGTCGCAGGTCATAGGTCCCAGGTCACAGGTCCAGGTCACAGGTCCAGGTCACAGTCCAGGTCCCAGGTCCAGGTCACAGGTTCATAGGTCCCAGGTCACACGGTCACAGGTCCCAGTCCAGGTCACAGGTCATAGGTTCCAGGTCACAGGTCCAGGTCCCAGGTCACAGGTCATGGTCCAGGTCAGGTCACAGGTCCAGGTCACAGGTCAGGTCAGGTCCAAGTCACAGGTCAAGGTCACAGGTCACAGAGTCCAGTCAACAGTCACAGGTCACAGGTCCAGGTCACAGGTCACAGTCACGGTCCCAGGTCCAAGTCACAGGTCAGGTCCCAGGTCCAAGTCACAGGTCCAGTCCAGGTCACAGGTCACAGGTCCCAGGTCCCAGGTTCAGGTCACAGTCATAGGTCCCAGGTCAGGTCCAGTCCAGGTACAGGTCAGGTCCAGGTCCCAGGTCCAGGTCCCAGGTCACAGGTCACAGGGTCAGGTCCCAGTCCAGGTCAGGTCCCAGGTCCAGTCGCCATCATAGGCGTCATATCAGGTCACAGGTCACAGGTCCAGGTCACAGGTCCCAGGTCCCAGGTCCAGGTCACAGGTCACAGGTCATAGGTCCCAGGTCACAGGTCCCAGGTCACAGGTCCCAGTCCCAGGTCACACCGGTCACAGGTCATAGTGTCTCCAGGTCACAGGTCCAGGTCCCAGGTCCAGGTTCACAGGTCTATAGGTCCCAGGTCCAGGTCACAGGTCCAGGTCACAGGTCAGGTCCAAGTCACAGGTCCAGGTACAGGTCACAGGTCCAGTCACAAGTCACAGGTCACAGGTCCAGGTCACAGGATCCAGGTCCCAGGCTTCAGGTTCACAGTCATAGTCCAGGTACAGTCACAGGTCCCAGGGTTACAGGTCACAGGTCGCCAGGTCACAGGTCATAGGTCATAGGTCACAGAGTCACAGGTTCAGGTCCAGGTCCAAGTCACAGCGTCCAGGTCACAGGTCCAGGTCACAAGTCACAGGTCACAGGTCAGGTCCCAGTCACAGGTCCAGGTCACAGGTCACAGGTCACAGGTCACAGGACATGTTGTTTCCCAGGAGCGTGTCAGTGTCTGTGGCAGACAAGTCTGAATCCACAGAGACGCTCGCGCTGTGGGAATGAGTTCGTTAATCTGACTCAGATTATCGCCCGTCGCTCACAGATACAGTTTGTGAGGCCAGGGTCAAAGGTCGGCGCAGGAGGAGGAAATGGCCTAAAAGGTCTCACAATGATCAGTGATTTGTTTAGTGGAGAGAGTCACAGACGATTCTCTGTCATTCATGTTCATGAAGTCCTTTTCATTTGGTCAAAAGCCTCAAAAAAATGGAAAATCCAAATTGATCAAGATGAGGAAAAGTTCATGTCGTCCAGCTCTGTGATGAAGAACACTGGTTCAAAAACAGGCTGAAGGACTTTTAAACGCTCGGTCTGAGTCAGGAAGAGTCAGAATCCCTCCAACACGTGGAGGACCCCGACTCAAAGGGTCTCTCAAGTTGTTGTGCCCTTGTGCCAGACACTCCAGGTTTAGATTCGTGTGGTCTATGAGGTGGAGATGAGGTGTCAGACCCTCCGTGGTGCCCCCTTAACCCTCCTGTGGACCCTCAGACTTCAGCCCTGCTCTCACGTGTCCTGGAAACGGAAAAAACACAATTTCCCACAATCCTTTGAGCCGGACGTGTTTGTCTCGCTCTTGTCTCTTTAAAAACCTCAGAAACCCCCCCAAACCTTCCCCTCTTCCCGCGGGTCCGGTGCGCGCGGGGGGCCGCACGGGGGGCCCGCACGGGGACGCGCTCGTGGGTTTGCGCTTGTTAGGACATTCCAGCGCGCGGGTTGCGACAGGGTTTAGCGCAGATTAGCGTTTTCACGTGAAAGAGCCTTTATAACGCGTCTTCCCGGGCGGACACGGCGCTGCAGCTCTGTCCCGGTCCTGTCCCGGTCCTGTCCCGGTCGTGTCCCGGTCGTGTCCCGGTGCGTGGAGCGGGGTTTTGGTTGTTGTTTTTTTTTGGGGGGGGGCTCTCGGACTCGCCATGGCAGCGTACACGTTACCGGAGGGATTCGCGGAGTTTGACATGTTTATGTTTGGCACCGCGCTGCTGGTCGGAGGTGAGTCCAGGGTTGAGTTCCAGGGTCCAGACCGGTGTCCAGGGGTCCATTTAAAGACAACAGGAGCGATTATGTTAGGATCTGCAGTATGACTCATGTTGTTCCCAACTAGTGTTCTGGAGAAGTTGGGATTATTATAGGCGTCCAAATACAACAGGTCCAAAAGAGTTTCTCAAATCATAAGGGAAATCTGACTGCAAAGGCCACGTGTCGTTAAAGTAGATTAACCTTTCCTAACATTTAATTTATTACTCTTATTTTTTTATATTTGTATTTTTACCGTTTTATTATTTTTATTATTTTATTATTATTATTATTATTATTATTATTATATTATATATTATTATTATTATTATTATGTATTATTATTATTATTATTTTATTATTATATTGTTATTATTTTTTATATTATTATTATTATCTCTTAATATATATCATATCATTTATAATTATTATTATATATTTATTATGTATTTCGGCATTCAGTATTAGTTCTTCACAAGTTTTCCAAGGGATTCAAGAAAGTATTTGAATTAACAAGTAAAAATAATATATTTGTAATGATAAATCTAAGATTAAAGTGTGCACCTTGAAGGCCTTTTTCTGTGAAACTAAACTTCACACCATTTCATTAAAAAAAAGTTAAAAAATATGTAATAATTATAATCAATTAAAAAAATCACATTGATGAAACACATTTTTACTGTCACTCAAACAACTTCAACAGATTGGGTCAAAATGTCTCTTTTTTGTGACTTGACCCAAAACAGTGAGACGAAATCTGAGGACACCGCCCCAATCACATCATTTAGTTATTATTAAATTGTTTGCAAAGAAAAAAAAGAAAAGAAAAAAACAACACAACAAATAAAAACTGAACAAAAAAAAATTATCCTGAAATTTTAGGGGCGTGAGAAAAAAATACTGCAGTCCATCAGTCTGTTCATAACATAAATAATCACATTAATTTTGAACTTTTTCTGAAAGCTGCCTGCACTGCCAAGCTGTATGTACACTCTCGACGTGTGTCGATTCGCCAGCCTTGCTCGAAGAACTCTGGCGCCATTTTTCCGGTGTCGTGATTGTCTTGTCTGTTTTAGATGTGATATCATAAAACCCACTGGTGGGCGCGGGGGAGCGTAGCAGGGCGGCGGGTACCTGGAGGCCGCAGGGGGTTGGCTTTTGGGGAGACAGGGCTGGGCTTGAGCGGGCGATAGGGATACATGCGCTTTTAAAGGTCACTCATCTGCACATAGCGCTAATCTGCGGCTGCTACAGCTCTCACTTTGTCCATTATTTCGACCCTTCTAATGACTGAATGCCCCACGGCCGTAAAAAAATAAAGGAACATTTCTTTATATTTCCAGCTCCTATTCTCAACAGATATTTTTTGAAATTACTGTTTTAAACGTTACAACGAAAATAATAATTGAGTTTAACTGAAAGATCAAAATAAAAATAATCAATTGACGATTAACGGCTAATACATACTACATACTGGTGTAGACTATATTACCTAATACTACATACAATACCGGTGAACCATTACTACTTACCTACTACAATTACCGGCAGGTGGCGGCACATACATTTCACTGAATACTACTACCATACCGGGAGACTATTACTAATACTACTACAATACCGGGGATTATACTAATACTACGATACAAATACCAGGACTAATTACTAAATGACTTACTACAATACCTGGACACTATTACTAATACTACTACAATACTGGGACTATTACTAACTACTATACAATACTCGGACTGTCTACTCTAATACCTGATACGATTCGTCCAATATGGGTCGACCTATTAGCTGACTAACTACGTACCTTACTCAAGATACCGTGGGACTCATTACTAATACTACTACAATATCGCAACTATATCACTAATCACTACTAACAATACCGGGACCATATTATACTACTACAATACCGGGACTATTATATACTAAATACGTACTATAACTCAAACCGGACTATTACTAATAACATACTACAATACCGGGACTATTACCTAATTACTGGACACTTACTAATAGAATCAATCCGGGACTTATTACTAATACTTTCTCTACAATACCGGGTACATACTTACGCTCTGTACTAATACTACTACATATACCGGGACTATATACTAATCAATACTGCGGGACTTTACTAATACTACTCATACCGGGGACTATTACTAAATACTACGTACCCAATACCGGGACTATTACTAATACTACTACAATACCGACTATTACAATATACTACATACCGGACTATTACTCAATACTTACTACAACCGGACTATACTGAATACCTACTACAATTAACCGGACTTATATTACTACTACATACCAGATTACTGGGACTATCCTACTATATATATACCTATACACATATCCGGACGATTATACTCAAATTACTGACACATACCCGGACTATTACATACAATACGTGACTATCATAATACCCACTTCATATCCGGCACTCACATTACTAACTACTACACACAATACCGGGACTATTTACTAATACTACTACAATACCAGACTTTACTACTACAATACTGGGCACTATTACTAATACTATACAATTACCGGGCACTCTTACTAATACTACTACAATACCGGGACTATTACTAATACTACTACTACAATACCGGGACTATACTACTACAATACTACTACAATACCGGGACTATTACTAATACTACTACAATACCGGGACTATTACTAATACTACTACAATACTGGGACTATTACTACCCGACGTAATCAGAATGCACTTGTGTCAGTGGAACGAGCGCCTGCCTCTGGTTTAAGCCGATTAGCGAGGCAACTTGGCGACACACAAAGGAGCATTCACAACTGAAGGTTACGACACCGGCGCTGGAAAGTAGCAAAGTACAAAAGTAAAAGTATTTCAAGTCCATGTGACAGTTTAAACGACACATTTCACACACACAAAACGCACTGAACACAATTCTATTTTAGATTTGACTCAACATTTGGCCCGTTTGTCCCCAGTTTGACCGTTTGTGTTGTACTTGAGCACAAATATGACATGGTTACAGGTAATTCCACAGCTGTTACCTAGCAACCAGACTGTAAACAAGAGCCAGCTATGATTTGACACACAATAATACCATAAAACACCTTTTATTTTGTCCAACGACGGTTTAAACTGTCAGAAAAGTGTGTCAGTTTAAGTGTCAAACTGTCTCTGTGTCGCACGCTGATGACATCACAGAGGGATTCAGCTCCAGGAACAGGAGAACCTTTAATGTGGACTTTAACTACAGGTTTACAGTGGATACTTTTTACTTTTACTGCACTACATTCGAGAGCAGGATCTGTACTTTCTACTCCACTACATTTTTTGAACCGGATTGAAACGTAGAGAGTACTTTTCATTAGGTTTGATGAGTTATTTTTAATTATTATTTCATGAATTAACTGAGAAAAACACTAGAAAAATGAAGATATTGATTTGAATTTCGACCCAAAAAATCAAACAGGATTCGTCTTGAAAATCGCCACGTTCAACGCTTTAACACGTCCTGAAATCCATGTGGAACACCTTTTACGTTTGGAATGTATTCGTGAACTTTTACTTGAGTATATTTCTTTGCTCCTGTGCATGTATTTTGTCTGAATTGAGTACTTCTTGACAAAATGAGCTCAAATCAACAGAAATCCTTGTATATAACACGTACATTCATCTTCTTCCACCATCTAATTTCATCTCTTGGTCCGACTTGAGACCTTCGCCTCCTTTCACCTGTTCCTCCGGATTGAATTGTCCTCTTCTGTGTTGTCAGGAGTGCTCGGCTTCTTCCTCAACACCATCTCGGTCCTGTCCTTCATCTCCGTGAAGCAGATGCGAACGCCCAGCAACTTCTTCGTGTTCAACTTGGCTCTGGCCGACCTCAGCCTGAACATCAACGGGCTCACCGCGGCCTACGCCTCCTACCTCAGGTCCGACGCTCGGACCCCTCCCCGACGCGCGTTACGGTTATTTGTGGCTCAGATTCGGCAGGTTTTAGCGCTGGTTTTTTAGCAAAGTCCAGTCAATTACAGACCTGGTTTGAGTACGTAAGTAAGTAAACGTTATTTATGTCGCACTTTTCGCAGATAAAACCACATTTTAACAGGTAAAAAACAGTAAGAGTTACAAGGATGAAGCCGCGATCAGCTGGTCTTGACATAAACCGGTCTTAATTGGGTCAGGAGCGGAATCCATCGTCAAAGCGCTGGACTGGAGGAGCTGGACTTGATACTGCCGCGAGGAGGGCGGGATTAAGTGAAACAGCATAGTGTGTTAAAGGCTGAGGAACACTGTACTCGAGTAATGACGTTTTGGCAAGTAACAAGCGAATGATCTCGCTGGAGTTGGTGTAGATCGGCAGACGGGGTCGTTTCATGTGGCTGCAGAGTGAGTGACTGATGTGTTTGCAAGAAGCTGTGCTGTGGTTGTTCCAAAAGTGTGATAATATTTGAAACGGACACATTTAACAGAAACTGGATTGAATGGGACAGCTATCTTGGACCTTATTTTTTGCCAAATTTTTCTTGCACTTCTAAAAATAAATGTCTCCTCTTTTCTTTTCTTTTTATCTTTCTATTTTTTATTTATATTTATTTTTATTTTATTTATATTTTATTTTTATTTTATTTATTTTATTTATTTTATTTATTTTATTTATTTTATTTATTTTATTTATTTTATTTATTTAGTTTAGTTTAGTTTAGTTTAGTTTGAATGGTTTTATTTAGTTTTCTTTTTTATTTTATTTTTGTATTAGTATTATTTTTTTCTGTATGTTATTTTTTCTGGATTTTTTGTTTTTTTCCCCTTTTATTTTGATAAATAAATAAATAAATAATAATAATAATAATAATAATATATATATTTCTAAGCTATTTGCCTGAGCAGTGTTTTATTCTCAGATCATTTAGTGTGTACAAACTGCAAGTGTCCTGTGCGTTGTTCAGATACTGGCCGTTCGGAGCGGAGGGCTGCCAGATCCACGCTTTCCAGGGCATGGTCTCGGTCTTGGCCTCCATCAGCTTCATGGCCGCCATCGCCTGGGACCGCTACCACGTCTACTGCACACGTCCGTACGCAAACCACCCGCCGCTCCGAAAAGTGTCCGCAGCGCAGTCAGGTGTGTCGTTTTGCTTTGTGATGTTCCCCCAGGCCAGAAGCTGTTCTGGAGCACCACCGTCACCATGAGCTGCCTCATCTGGATCCTGTCCGTGGCCTGGTCTGCGGTCCTGCCGCTGTTCGGGTGGGGCGTGTACGACTTTGAGCCCATGAAGACCTGCTGCACTCTGGACTACAGCAAAGGAGACAGGTGGAAAAACGTCACGGTTACAGGGCGTGGCGCACACAGAGGCGCGGGATACAAACATGGGAAATGGCAAAACGAACAATAATTCCCTTTTTTTACTCACCTCTAGTAAAAGCTCTGAAGACTTCTCATCCTTTGCACCACAAATGAATAATACCCAGTCGACAAAACATCTTCATTAATCCAATTTGACGCGTTATTTAAGAAGAAAAAGAGAGGAAAGCACTGAAGTAGACCCTCAAAAGTGAAGGAAACGCACATTTTCCCCCTCTTCTAATACGTTTCCTGGTGAATTATGTGTATTCTGGTCACACTCGAGGCTTATCAAAAGTTGCTGACATCGTTTGAGTGTTGTAAATGTAAAAATACAGCGAGCGCGTCGCGGTAGCATTGAACAGAACCATGGTTACCGTAGTATCTGTGTTTGTTGCTGGACCACCCATTGAAACGGTGCACTTAACGTGTGTTCAGGGACTACATCACGTACATGTTGAGCCTGGTGGTGCTGTACTTGGCCTTCCCCTCCGTCACCATGTTGTCCTGCTACGACTCCATCTTCAAGTACTTCAAGAAGATCCACAACCAGAAGGTGAACTGGGCGGGGCTTCTGTCACGTCCGCACACGTTCCCGTCTAACCGCTCTAACGCTCGCTCCGACTCTCTTGTGTCCCAGTTCAACACGTCGCTGCCGCTGCAGACCATGCTCATGTGCTGGGGGCCCTACGTCCTCATGTGCGTCGTCGCCTGCTTCACCGACGTCACGGTGGTCTCGCCCAAACTCAGAATGGTACGTGGGCGTGTCCGTTAGAGGTGTTGTCCGTCGCTCTCGGACGGAGCAGGACCAGCGTTCATGTGTCAACCATATGGTATTCTCAGCGGCATTAGCACACTGAATTGTGTAATTCCCTCTGCAGCCAGTAGATGGAGCCAAAGCTCAGTTACTCTGGCGTCTCCCGAGGCTGCGGCAAAGTTAGATTGTGTTTTTTTTTTAGTTCTAAAACATGAAATGCTAAACTAAAGCTACTCAAGAGCAAGTTTAAAGCCAATAACACAAATAATGCTTCATATTTGTCCTTGAACACATCATGAGCTCATCAATCACTCCATCAGAAGCATTTGTCGGGCTCGTGTCTAATTCTGTCTCCTTTTGTCTCGAATATGTTCAAGCAAACGAAGAGAGCACTTTAAACCTGTCTCTGTCCAGTTTTCAGATTTAAATGTGACAAAAAACATAAAAAGCCTTATTTTTATATGAAAACATGTGACGATGAAAACCCTGTAATACGTTTTTAAACGACAGAAGAAGAGTTTTTAAGGAAGTCGACTAATTCATGCCCAGACCTTTAGTCGGCCACGATCATGTGAGGGGGATTATTATTCTTTCAAATTACTCAAATATACGAACTTTCGGGTTTGTGGGGGAAAGTCTTCAACCACTCTATTATTATTATTATTATTATTATTATTATTATTATTATTATTATTATTATTATGATTATTTTTCTATTATTATTTTATTTTTATTATTATTATTATTTTATTATATTATTATTATTTATTCATTATTATTATGATCATTATTATTATTTTCTATATTATTATTATTATTGCTTTCGATTATTGTTATTATTTTTTTTATTATTATTATTTCTATTATTATGATGATTATTATTTTCTATTATTATTATTATCATTGTTATTATTTTTGATTATTCTGATTATTATTCGCCTTTTCTTTAACCAAGAGCCCTCTGCGATAGAGAGACACACACATCCCACACTCACACATTGAGAGACACTCCTCACACTCAGGACGTTCCACTCGTGGGACGTGGACGTTCCACTCGTGGGACGTTCCACTCGGGACGTTCCACTCGTGGGAACGAGCTCGAGCTGCTTCATCTGTAGATCTTCCAAATCAAGCTCTTCTTTCCAGTCACAGACATTGTGGGAAGCATCAGGCTCAGTTTGTGCTCCAAAGCCCAGGAAAAATCACCCTCAAAGAAACTAACACATGAATCGGACTTTTATATGGATTCCCCCTGGACAGTTTGGCTTCATCACAAGTCCCTAAAGCTGGTTTTAGTGACTTTATCTTCAGCTTTTGAAGGAGACTTGTCCCAACAGAAGCTCCTGTTAGTGTCCATCAGACCCTCATCCAGACACCAGCTTCACTCATTCATACATTTCACAAGGAAAATCTCCTTTGTTTCGACTCATAATCAGAGTCAAACAGACGTCAGAGTCCCAAACTCCAGAGTCTGAGCTTCACAAAGGCTCCAGAGGGTTCAGGGGCCGCTTCCCTTTGAAACGGGGTCTTCTTGATGGCCCCCCCGTGATGGTAACTGCTCTGGTTCTCTCCAAAGGCTCTCCCGGTCATCGCCAAAACCAACCCCATCTTCAACGCTCTGCTCTACTCCTACAACAACGAGTTTTACCGCCCCGGGGTCTGGCACTTCCTGACGGGACAGAAGATCACGGACCCTCTGGAGGGGAAGAAGGGCCAATGATGCCGCGTGCCAAATGTGTCGGGCGCGGCTCTAGTGTCAAACGCAGGGCCGGTTCACTTTTGTGTCGCTCCTTCAACTTGTGGTCGTGTCGTGTCGTGTTGTCGTCGGCAACAAACCTGGACTTTGTGTCATTTTTGTGTGAAACGCCTCAAAATGAAGAAGAATGGCTTTTGTTACACACCTCACACACAACGCACAACGCACAACACACCTCAGGCAACGCACAACACACCTCACACGCAACGCACAACGCTACACACAGCAACACAACACACCTCACACCACACAACGCACAACGCACACACAGCAACACAACACACCTCAACGCAACGCACAAACGCTACACACAGCAACACAACACACCTCACACGCAACGCACAACGCACAACACAACGCAACACAACACACCTCAACACGCAACACACAGCAACACACACTCACACGCAACGCACACACACACAGCAACACAAACACACCTCACACGCAACGCACAACGCAACACACACACAACACACACACAACGCTACAAACAACACACCTCACACACAACGCACAACACACCTACACACACACAACACAACACACACACTCACAACACAACAACACACAACTCACACACAACGCACACAACACACCTACACACACACACACAACACACCTCACACGCAACGCACAACGCTACACCACACGCACACACAACACACCTCACACGCAACGCACAACGCTACACACAGCAACACAACACACCTCACACGCAACGCACAAACGCTCACACAGCAACACAACACACCTCACACGCAACGCACAACGCTACACACGCAACACAACACACCTCACACGCAAAGCACAACGCAACACAACACACCTCACACGCAACGCACAACGCTACAACACAGCAACACCTCACACAGCACACACACACACACAACACACACAACACAACACAACACAACACCTTGTTGAATTCAAGTTTAGAGTCCAAAAAGTTGTTTCTTTTGTGTAAATTCTGCATAAACTTTGTCTGGAATGAGTGTTCCTGTTGTGATGTCACTTCCTGTCATTTTCTCCACAAATACCTGCTCGATCGGAGTAAAACTATCATTTATCTGTACGACAGGTACAAATACACCAAATACAGTCCAAATTAGAACATGGTAAAAACTTGTCCTGGGCCCTTTAAGTCCGGCTTTCTCTGGGTCAAACTGAGCACAAATCTCACATTCTCTGGGAAAAAGTGATGAAAAACGAGTTCAAAGTTCACATTTTAAACTCGTCCGAGCGAATAAACGTTTGAGAGAAAACGACAAACGGATTCTTGGATCAAAGTTCAGATTTCAGGTCGAAACTGCAGCGTCACCAAAGTAAATGTACTTGAGTTTTGGAGTTGTGTTTTTGCTGAACTTTGATTGTTATTATTAATTATTATTATTATTATTATTATTATTATTATTATTATTATTATTATTATTATACGTTCTACTTAAATCCATTTTTTAGGGATGTTTTTTTACTTTAAACAGCAGAAAAAACTACCTCAAACTTCCAAAAACGTGATTTCGACCTCCAGGCTCTAAACCAGGACTAAACCAGGTTCTTAACCGGGTCTAAACCAGGACTAAACCAGGTCTAAACCAGGTCTAAAACCAGGTCTAAACCAGGTAAACCAGGTCTAAACCAGGCTAAACCAGGGCTAAACCAGGACTAAACCAGGACTTAAACCAGGACTAAACCAGGGACTAAACCAGGACTAAACCAGGACTAAACCAGGTCTAAACCAGGTCTAAACCAGGTCTAAACCAGGTCTAAACCAGGTCTAAACCAGTCTAAACCAAGTCTAAACCAGGTCTAAACCAAGTCTAAACCAAGTCTAAACCAGTTAAACCAGGTCTAAACCAGGTCTAAACCGGTCTAAACCAGGTCTAAACCAGGTCTAAACCAGTCTAAACCAGGTCTAAACCAGGTCTAAAACCAGTCTAAACCAAGTCTAAAACCAGGTCTAAACCAGGTCTAAACCAGGTCTAAACCAGGTCTAAACCAGGTCTAAACCAGGTCTAAACCAGTCTAAACCAGGTCTAAACCAGGTCTAAACCAAACTAAACCAGGTCTAAAACCAGGACTAAACCAGGTCTTAACCAGGTCTAAACCAGGACTAAACCAAGGTCTAAACCAGGTTAAACCAGGACTAAACCGGGGTCTAAACCAGGTCTAAACCAGGTCTAAACCAGGTCTAAACCAGGTCTTAAACCAGGTCTAAACCAGGTCTAAACCAGGTCTAAACCAGGACTAAACCAGGACTAAAACCAGGACTAAACCAGTCTAAACCAGGCTAAACCAGGACTAAACCAGGACTAAACCAGGTCTAAACCAGGTCTTAAACCAGGTCTAAACCTAAACCAGGTCTAAACCAGGTCTAAACCAGGTCTAAACCAGGTCTAAACCAGGTCTTAAACCAGGTCTAAACAGGTCTAAACCAGGTCTAAACCAGGTCTAAACCAGGTCTAAACCAGGTCTAAACCAGGACTAAACCAGGTCTAAACCAGGTCTAAACCAGGACTAAACCAGGAGGCTAAACCAGGTCTAAACCAGGTCTAAACCAGGTCTAAACCAGGTCTAAACCAGGTCTAAACCAGGTCTAAACCAGGTCTAAACCAAGGTCTAAACCAGGTCTAAACCAGGTCTAAACCAGGTCTAAACCAGGTCTAAACCAGGTCTAAACCAGGACTAAACCAGGTCTAAACCAGGTCTAAACCAGGACTAAACCAGGTCTAAACCAGGACTAAACCAGGGTCTAAACCAGGACTAAACCAGGACCTAAACCAGGACTAAACCAGGTCTAAACCAGGTCTAAACCAGGACCTAAACAGGACTAAACCAGGTCTAAACAGGACTAAACCCGGTCTAAACCAGGACTAAACCAGGACTAAACCAGGACTAAACCAGGACTAAACCAGGTAAACCAGGTCTAAACCAGGTCTAAACCAGGTCTAAACCAGGTCTAAACCAGGACTTAAACCAGGACTAAACCAGGTCTAAACCAGGTCTAAACCAGGACTAAACCAAGTCTAAACCAGGACTAAAACCAGGTCTAAACCAGGTCTAAAACCAGGTCTAAACCAGGACTAAACCAGGACTAAACCAGCTCTAAACCAGCTAAACCAGGTCTAAACTAGGTCTAAACCAGGTCTAAACCAGGACTAAACCAGGACTAAACCAGCTCTAAACCAGCTTTAAACCAGGTAAACCAGGTCCAAACCAGGTCTAAACCAGGGTCTAAACCAGGACTAAACTAGGTCTAAACCAAGTCTAAAACCAGCTCTAAACCAGCTTCTAAACCAGGTCTAAACCAGGTCTATACCAGGACTAAACCAGGTCTAAACCAGGACTAAACCAGGTCTAAACCAGGTCTAAACCAGGACTAACTTTAAACAGGGAAAGTTTCCATGAAACGACTTTTATTTTGCAAATGTAAATATGTGATTCTTCTCCAAACATCTGATCAACACATGATCAATTTCACAAATGTTCTTCAACACTGAAACACAACAAGGACTTAAAACGGCCTGAATGAAACCAGAAGGAAACATTTAAGGACAAAAGTGTGTGTCGTCCTCCAGGCCACGACTCCAGACTTCTACCAGAGGATTGTGAGTTCAGATCTTCATTTAGAAACATCTGAATGCTTTGGTTTGTCACGATGAGATGATTCCAACACGTTTGTGTTTGTTCAGATCATCTTCACTCAACAGTCCATCATGAGGCCCAGAGTCAAGTGGTCCGGGTCGTTGGGGGCGTGACTTCAAATACACGTCATCATCTTATTCAAGTGGAACATTCTGTGTCCTTCAACTCTCATCTGGGCTTTTCCAACTTCCAACTAAAGTCTGCTGTCGTCATCGGCAACAAACAAAGACAAAAGAAACAAACAGAAGCGTTTTGAAGAGTGATGAAACATTTCAATACATTTCCTCATTTTAGACATTTTTATACATAAGATTTCGTTTGCTCAAAGTCGAGACTTGAACCCAAAACCCTCTCACAGGAGGGTCACCATGAACAGGACTCAAATAAACCTTCAGACATTTTCAAAAGAACTTCAACAATAAAGAGAAGAACTTTGTACTTTCAGTCCAAAATGGAGTCAAAAGTATCCACAGTTACATTTGACTGAAGTTCAGAACTTTTATTCTTGTTCTTCGTCACTTTGACCTCTGAAAGTCTTCACTGCAGTGAGGACCAGAGGAGCAGAGTTTGAACCTTCAGCATTTAAACAGGGACTGAAATATGGAAACAGTTTCTCCCTGAAGCAGCAGCCGCTGAAGGAGAAGAGAAGATCTGCAGAATCTGCGTCATAAAAGGAGACCAGACCCTCACCATAGTCCACAAACACCCCGACCTTCTGAGGAGCTCGCTGCAGAGGCAGACGAGACAGTCCAAGGGTCTGTACGAGCCTTTGTACTCATCTTTGTTTCTCAACACAATGCACCAGAATCCATTTTTAGGACTCTCAGTGATCCATCCCTTCCTGTTGATGGACTCTCGGACCACTCCTAAATCCCAGGCTGTTTTCCCTTTGACCTGAACCTCAAAGTAAAACCTGCCTGAGGAGAAACTCTGCTTTCCCAGAACATTAACATAAGTATCAAACCTCAGAGGAGAATCTGGGAGCTTCTTCCTCACATCAGTGTGGATGAACCTGTTTGAGATCTTCAGACAGAACGAGATCGAGGATGAGCAGTGTCTGGATCCAGAGAGTGACGTCCACCACAAACTGCTGCACTCTCTTCAGCTCAGCTCTAAACACTTTGTTAAAGTCTTCAGAGAGATGTTTCTCCAGCTCAGACAGAGCCCGGGCCGCACTGNAGACCTGGTTCAGACCTGGTTCAGACCTGTTTCAGACCCGGTTCAGACCTGGTTAGTCCTGGTTTAGTCCTGGTTTAGTCCAGTCCTGGTTTAGTCCTGGTTTAGACCTGGTTCAGACCTGGTTTAGTCCTGGTTTAGACCTGGTTCAGACCCGGTTTAGACCTGGTTTAGTCCTGGTTTAGGACCTGGTTCAGACCTGTTCAGACCTGGTTCAGACCCTGGTTCAGACTGTTAGACCTGGTTCAGACCCGGTTCAGACCCGGTTAGACCCGGTTCAGACCCGGGTTCCAGACCCGGTTCAGAAACCCGTGGTTCAGACCTGGTTCAGACCTGGTTCAGACCTGGTTCAGACCTGGTTTCAGACCTGACCCGTTCAGACCTGGTTCAGACCTGGTTCAGACCTGGTTCAGACCTGGTTCAGACCTGGTTTAGACCTGGTTAGACCTGGTTCAGACCCGGTTCAGACCTGGTTCAGACCTGGTTCCTGGTTTAGACCTGGTTCAGACCTGGTTCAGACCTGGTTCAGACCTGGTTCAGACTGGTTCAGACCTGGTTCAGACCTGTTCAGACCTGGTTCAGACCTGGTTAGACCTGGTTCTGGTTCAGACCTGGTTCAGACCTGGTTCAGACCTGGTTCAGACCTGGTTCAGACCTGGTTCTGGTTCAGACCTGGTTCAGACCTGGTTCAGACCTGGTTCAGACAGACCTGTTCAGACCTGGTGTGTGTAGGAGCCCTTTAAGGCCTGATCTTTATGTCTCTGTGGGAGGAGCTTGTCCCAGAGACTTCTATGGAGGAAGTGGATTCAATGGAAGAAGAAAACATCTTCAGGGAAAAGACTGGACACGTCTGTTGTTTCAGGTCAAAGGTTCAATGTTTCTAGACATTTTTACACATAATATTTTCGTTTGCTCAAAGCCGAGACTTGAACCCAAAACCCTCTCACAGGAGGTCACCATGAACAGGATTCCAATAAACCTTCAGACATTTCAAAAGAACTTCAACAATAAAGAGAAGAACTTTGTACTTTCAGTCCAAAATGGAGTCAAAAGTATCCACAGTTACATTTGACTGAAGTTCAGAACTTTTATTCTTGTTCTTCGTCACTTTGACCTCTGAAAGTCTTCACTGCAGTGAGGACCAGAGGAGCAGAGTTTGAACCTTCATGATTGGGACAGGGACAGAAATATGGAAACAGTTTCTCCCTGAAGCAGCAGCCGCTGAAGGAGAAGAGAAGATCTGCAGAATCTGCGTCATAAAAGGAGACCAGACCCTCACCATAGTCCACAAACACCCCGACCTTCTGAGGAGCTCGCTGCAGAGGCAGACGGACAGGAGAGTCCTGCACAAGCACTGTACTCATCTTTGTTTCTCAACACAATGCACCAGAATCCATTTTCAG
Organism: Chaenogobius annularis; assembly: GCA_015082035.1. NCBI lineage: Eukaryota > Metazoa > Chordata > Actinopteri > Gobiiformes > Gobiidae > Chaenogobius > Chaenogobius annularis. The sequence continues at coordinate 17,981 of BJKM01001027.1, read as the reverse complement.
GACTCTCAGTGATCTGTCCCTTCCTGTTGATGGACTCTCGGACCACTCCTAAATCCCAGGCTGTTTTCCCTTTGACCTGAACCTCAAAGTAAAACCTGCCTGAGGAGAAACTCTGCTTTCCCAGAACACAAACACAATAATCAAACCTCAGAGGAGAATCTGGGAGCTTCTTCCTTCATATCAGTGTCATGAACCTGTTTGAGATCTTCAGACAGAACGAGATCAGGATAAGCAGTGTCTGGATCCAGAGTGACGTCCACCACAAACTGCTGCACTCTCAGGAGTTCTAATCTTGAAGACAGTTGTTTAAAGTCTTCAGAGAGATGTTTCTCCAGCTCAGACAGAGCCCGGGCCGCACTGCCCTCACACGTCTCCGGCTCAAAGCTCACGCTGCTCCACTCCTTCAGCCCAGCAGGGGGCGTGAGTGCAGGGCAGCGCTGTAGAAAGTGGAGGGGTCTTGAGAGCGTGAGAGCCGCTCCGCCTCAGTGCTGCTCTTCTCCAGCTCACAGATCTCCTGTTCCAGCTGCTGCACCAGCTCCTGGGCTCGTTTGTGGCTCCGGCTCTGCTTCTCCTGCAGCTCCTCTAAGAACCGGTCCTGACGCCTCTGAACAGACTGCATGAGAGCAGTGAAGGTCTGCAGCCCCCCAGCCCTCTCTCTGTGGACCTCTGTGTCACTGAGCTCCACGCAGCGCTGGATCTCCTGGACCTTCAGCCTCCTCTGCTCCACCATGTGCTGGCTCTGAGCCTGAGTGTGCAGCAGAGAGGACCTCCTGCGCTCACACGCCTCCTCCAGAGGCAACAGCTCATGGTTCTTGTGCTCTAGAACGGAGCACATCATGCACACGATCTTCTCATCAGTGCCACAGAAGAGCTCCAGGGGGCGCTGGTGTTTGGGACACATCCTGTCTTCCAGGTTCTCCACAGGCTCCATCAGCTGGTGTCTTTTCAGCCCAGAGACTGTGAGATGAGGCTGGAGGTGGGTCTCACAGAACGAGGACAGACAGACCAGGCAGGACTTCAGGGCCTTCAGCTTGGGCTCAGAGCAGACGTCACACTGGACCTCACTAAAGTCGGACATCTCGTCCATAGAACTGCTCTTGTTCTTGTCCAGTTTAGCCTCTGAAACCAGATCTCGCAGCAGTGTGTTGACTCTGAGCTGTGGTCTGCTGTGGAAGACCTCTTTACACAGAGGACATGTGCAGGGGCCCTCAGGGGCCCAGACCTCACAGATGCAGCGTCTGCAGAAGTTGTGTCCACATGGAGTGGTCACTGGCTCAGAGAACACCTCCAGACAGATGGAGCACAGGAACATCTCCTCAGAGCTCCTCTCACTTGTGGAGGACATCTCTGAAACACAAGGTCAACATCAGTTACTCTAAAATCACTCTTTTCCATCAGAAAAGTCAAACTGGAGGAGGTGAAGGGAAACCTGCTCACACAGACTGATCTGTGTCTCTGAACTGAGTTCTTCACATGAATCAGTCTGAGAAGGTTCTGACCCAAAGAGACTTCATTGTGATTGGTCGAAGCGTCACAACAGCAGAAGAAGCAGAAACATCTCAAAAGTGTTCAATCCAGAGTTGAGAAAAGCACAGTCTCTTTCTCCTCCACAAATGTCCAAAGTGCGAGTCCAGACCGAGTCCAGAGTCCAGACCGAGTCCAGACCGAGTCCAGACTGAGTCCAGACTGAGTCCAGACTGAGTCCAGACCGAGTCCAGACCGAGTCCAGACCGAGTCCAGACGAGTCCAGACTGAGTCCAGACCGAGTCCAGACCGAGTCCAGACCGAGTCCAGACCGAGTCCAGGTCATAACTCTCATAACTCTTCTCTCTGGAGAAGCTTCAGTCACATATTTACACCTTCATCTGCTTCAAAATGTCTTTCAAAAGTCTCAGAGTTCAATCAAATAAAGGTTTCACAAGTCACTTCTAAAAGAACGCTTTAAGAAAGGTTTCAAACGAGCTGTCGACTCTTGGCATTTGGACCAGAAGAAAAGGATCAAATCTAGTTCTAGATTGAAATCCTCTTTACATTCTGGTCCAGTTTCACAGTTTGACATGAAATTCTCATCAACTTTGGAACTTTCATGAGTCCAAACTGTTCCAGATCCACATTTGAAGAGGAAAAGAACAAACACAAAATGGAGGACTTTAAGTTTCACTTTCACTTCCACAGAAATGACATTTGTTGCAGTGTTTTTTGATCTTTGACAAACGAATGTTGAGTTGAATCAAAGAAGTCGTGACATCAAGTGCAGGATTGACAGCAGCAGCAGAAGTTCTCTCTTTAGTGGTCTTCAAGAAGAAGAAGAGTGAGAATCACAGTGTAAGTGTGTGAAGCAGAAGAGAAATGGGCCTGGAGCAGGACCAAGTCCTGCACTACAGGAGGACCAGGAGGACCAGCTGGAGGAGCAGGAGGAAGAGCAGTAATAGTAGTGGGCCGAGTAACACTGACCTGTGCTGGAGCAGATTGTGGAGGGTTTGAAGCCGCTGAGGTGCCTTTGAGCAACGCAGACCCAGTGTTTCCTGCTTCAGTGTGAGCCAGCAGAGGGAGGAGTCGGGGAGGCCAGAGGGGCAAAGGGGCGGGGCACAGGTGGGACAGGTTTGTCTCTGAGTCGTGTAAGTTTGGTTCTTGCTCTGAAGTACTGCAGTATTCGCTGTAGAAATGAAGTATTGAAAGTACTTTCTGTACAAATCCTTCTAAATAAAGGTGAATGATCTTGTGTCTTCTGAAGACGTTCGGCCTGAAAAACTGCTGTAAATGTTGTCAAGACCTTTGGTCAGATTGGTCCCTTTAATGTCGTAAACGGCTCCAAAGGTCGATTTATTCGTGCCAAGTTCTATTACAGACAGAGATAACAGGGCGGCCCACTTTGGGCCATGGTCCACTTCTATAGTTTTATTATTTGAAGTACTGCAGTCAAAGTACTGGGGTACTAGTACTGGTGCAACTACATGTATGAGGTGCTATATACTTTCTACTGCAGTACATGTCTGAACAGGACTTTTGAGTGAAAGAGTTTGGACACAAATATGTGTCAAAATGAGGAGATGAATGAAGGTCCAGAACATCCAGAAAGTCTTCACTTTATCCACATTTTGTCACAGCCTTTTTCCAAAATGGATTCAGTTCATTATTTGGAGTGGAGTAACCATGGCAACCTCTGTGCTTTTTGATGTATTTTCCGTAAAGTGACAGAATTCTCAGGACCTTCTCGTGAAGACTTTCCAGATTCACTGTCTTTATTCAGTCGCTTCATTTCACCAAAAATCTGTTCAATTCTTCATCAAGAAGACGTTTGACGCTTGAAGTCCAGACGCTGCAGAAGAACAGGAAACAGTGGGACATTTAAAGCTTCAGTGTGAAACTTCTCCTGTCGTTTCCTCCCAGAAATGTGAGAAACATGTTTTCACACAGAAATAACACTAAACCTGGACCGGCCTCCTGCTGGTGCCAGAGTCAGGACTGAACCTGGACCGGCCTCCTGCTGGTGCCAGAGTCAGGACTAAACCTGGACCGGCCTCCTGCTGGTGCCAGAGTCAGGACTAAACCTGGACCGGCCTCCTGCTGGTGCCAGAGTCAGGACTAAACCTGGACCGGCCTCCTGCTGGTGCCAGAGTCAGGACTGAACATGGACCGGCCTCCTGCTGGTGCCAGAGTCAGGACTGAACATGGACCGGCCTCCTGCTGGTGCCAGAGTCAGGACTAAACCTGGACCGGCCTCCTGCTGGTGCCAGAGTCAGGACTAAACATGGACCGGCCTCCTGCTGGTGCCAGAGTCAGGACTAAACATGGACCGGCCTCCTGCTGGTGCCAGAGTCAGGACTAAACATGGACCGGCCTCCTGCTGGTGCCAGAGTCAGGACTAAACCTGGACCGGCCTCCTGCTGGTGCCAGAGTCAGGACTAAACCTGGACCGGCCTCCTGCTGGTGCCAGAGTCAGGACTAAACCTGGACCGGCCTCCTGCTGGTGCCAGAGTCAGGACTGAACCTGGACCGGCCTCCTGCTGGTGCCAGAGTCAGGACTGAACCTGGACCGGCCTCCTGCTGGTGCCAGAGTCAGGACTGAACCTGGACCGGCCTCCTGCTGGTGCCAGAGTCAGGACTAAACCTGGACCGGCCTCCTGCTGGTGCCAGAGTCAGGACTGAACCTGGACCGGCCTCCTGCTGGTGCCAGAGTCAGGACTGAACCTGGACCAGCCTCCTGCTGGTGCCACGGAGTGAGAGAGATTTGTTTTTATCGCACATTAAAACGTGACTAATAATGATTCAAACAGTAAAAATGTGGCAATAAAGTCATAAAAAGACCTAAAATGACGTCAAATGTTTTCAAAATGTGATTTCTTATTTCTGAATTCATGTGATCGGACGACGAAACATGGAATAAAAGGCACAGATTCTGATATTTTCCATGAATCGACACAAAAACGACAAGAACAAATCATAGAATTCAACCAACAAATGTAATAACTAAAGTATTTCTTCCATCGAAAGCTCGAGTCACTTGAAGATTTACTCAAACTTTGACTGAAGACACAGTTACTTTCAAGATATTCCTCAACAAGAGTAAAAGTATGTCAGAAAAGTACCTTTCCAAAGCTAAAACTGAACCAATTCCCAAGTTTAACGACTCTAAACGGCTCATTGAAATCATTGATTACGTTAGATCAGAAATCATGTCAATTTACCCCCAAAACAATCTGAATTCGAATATTAACAGGACTATTTTATGATTACAAACTGGAGCGTTCAAATATCCATAATCCAAGTGTCAAATGTGTGGAAAAAACACACACACAATCCACACAACGTTACACAAGTTTTTATTGGCTCATAAATATATAGGCAGAGGAGTCGGGGGCGGAGCTAAACCTTTAGATTGTGTAGTTCTTCAGCTCTTCTTGTCCCTTCTCGGGGCTCCTCCTTTCTCCAGGGAAAGGTTGTTGAAGGGAAGCTGTTTTGGGCCCTGCAAGAAAGAACACAAAAGGAACAAACAAACATTAGATTAGTCTGTTTAGGCAAAAGAAGAGAAATGGCACAGGCAAAGACACGTTTTCACACATCAGAGCAGCAACAACAACAACAACAACAACAACAACAACAACAACAACAACAAACAACAACATCTAATCGTGACATCATTCCTGGGACAATCTATCATTTTAGTTTGAAATTATGTAGAATTCAAACATGTTTAACACAAAACAAAGAGTTTCCAAATAAATAAATAAATAAAATAAATAAAATAAAAATAAATAAAATAAATAAATAAAATAAATAAAATAAATAAAAAATAAAATAAATAAAATAAATAAAATAAATAAAATAAATAAAATAAATAAAAAATAAAATCTTCCAGTTTAACAGTTTTTGCAGTAAAAATGCATGCAAGCGTCCCCAAATAAAATAAATAAATAAATTAAAATAATTAAAATAAATAAAATAAATAAAATAAATAAAATAAATAAAATAAATAAAATAAATAAAATAAATAAAATAAATAAAATAAATATTCCAGTTTAACAGTTTTTGCAGTAAAAATGCATGCAAGTGTCCCCAAATAAAATAAAAATAAATAAAATAAATAAAATAAATAAAATAAATAAAATAAATAAAATAAATAAAATAAATAAAAAATCTTCCAGTTTAACAGTTTTTTGCAGTAAAAATACATGCAAACGTCCAAATAAATAGAAAAAGATAAAAATACATCAAATACATCAAATAAATAATAAATTAAATAAATCCTCCAGTTTTCAACAGTTTTCGCAGTAAAAATGCATGGTTTGTTTATGCGATTAAAAAACAACTGCAAATGAGCAAATGTGAGACGAGTGAGTTTAATGCCATACTGTGGAACATTCCAGGCAACGTCAAAAGCAGCTTTGAGTCGCCGTTTAACTTCCAAGCGCATTTTCATTCGTTCTAGATCCGGGGAAAAGAAACACCTTTTACTCCAGACATTGTAGATAGATATTGTTTTACAGGTTTGAATATCACGTTTACTGTTTATAGTTAAAAATGCGACAAAAAGAAATGATTCAAATTAAAAATGAGGAAAAAATCATGTAATTAACGTTTAAATAAGGTGATAATCTCTGCACTTTTGTGATTCATTTTAGATTTTTCTGATCATTAAACCTCTTTTAACGACACGTTTGAATGCATTTCTGTTGAAGTGACACTTCGCCCGACTATCGTGACTGGGATTCTCGTTTCCCTCAATGTCGCGCAGATAAAACTGTCAGAACGTTAATATGTAAAGCGACAACACGTGCGGCGAGAAGACGTGACCGGCACGAGCGTTTGGGCGCGCTCACCACGGCCTGGTACGACGGAAACTTGTGCCCGAGGTAGAACATGAAGAGCATGAAGCCGATGAAGCCGAAGAGCTGTTTGCACATGGACGACCAGGACACGGGGCTGGGAGACGTGTCCACGCGGTTACGGATGTACATGTCGAAGTCCCAGTGGATCTGAAACGGCAGACGAGACATTTAGAAGTGACAAGGATGCCAAGATCATGAGAGAACCAAAACAAATGACAATCGGGACAGTTTTAGACGCAAAATTAAGTCTTTTTGATCCATTTACAGCCCAAGAAACAGACTTAAATGTAAAGAACTTTATTTTATCTGGCAGTTTTTGTCACATTTAACGGGATTTTGTCTTTCAGGAAGTTACATTTGGTAAAGCCGGTCACAAACTTGAGGAACAGTCACATGTCAGACCACGAGAATGAAAGAAAATGAAAGATTTAATTGATCAATAATCGCCAATAATCGTTAAATTGTGATGTTTTTTTCCCCCTCACAATAATTGTAACACAAACATGCGGCATCTCTACTGTCTTAGTTCAGTTTTTAAAAAGTCCGTTCTCTGACAGTGCAGTTTCACAAGGAAGCTGCAGAGGGAGCTCTATCGCTGAAGTTACTTAGTTCCTTACTTAGTGCCTTAATTTTCCCCTTCATTTTGACCGATTACGATTTGACATTCACTTGATTCCGTCTCATTAAGTACAAATAAAAAGGCTTTCAGTGTGAATCTCCTGAACATAAAACAACACAGACTTGGAATAATCGCCATTTCAAACAAGAACAGAGTCCGATTTGTTCCTCTCAAAAGTCTGAACTCAGAACCACGTGATTTTCCTGACAGACGATTGGCTTTAGACCCAAACTGATCCTTCACAATTAGAAATGACAGCAAACTGCTCCTTCTCACCGGCTCGCCCCAGTTCCTCCTCAGGTCTGGGTGGTCCCACTGGTACCACGGGTCCCTCTCGTGTTGAGATCTGTCCGGCAGCTTCGGATAGTCACCGAAACTACGGGAAAAACAACACACATTCAAGTCCGTACGACGTGTGTTTCAGAGTCTGCATTGCCCAGACAACAATTAGCATGATTAAAATACGACTACGATGACTTTTTATAGTCACAATTATTCAGTAAAATCATATATTTGTGTTCTCCTTATGGAGGTCTCTTGTGAAAGTGTTTTTGTACCTGAAAAGGGTTGAAGTCGAGCGCTCGGACGGGCCCCGTGTGTTTGTCGGACGTTCCCACCTCGGCGCCGCTCTCGGACCCCGTCACGAGTCGCCCGCCGGTCCCGTCTGCGCCGAGGCCGAAGTCCACCCACACCAGACTGTGCAGCCTGCGCAGACGGACGGGAACGTGGACGGTTTTCAACGCATTATCATCATAAACATGTCAAATCGACTGTTCAAATCTGGACCAAACAGACTCTAAAACACCAAAGATGTTTTATCAAAAGAGTTTTATTATAAAGTCAAAATGAGGAGAACAAATATTTGTCATTTTGATTTATTTTGATATTTTATTGTAGTTATAAGTTCTCAATTAGCTGGTTTTTTTTAACAAATAAATCTGGTAGTACAAAAAAATGAAATCCTTTGAGAAGCTGACAAATAAAACATTTGTTAAAATAATTGCTGATAGAGAAATATTTGTTGAAAAAATCTTTGTTTGACCAAAATGTCTTAACTTTTACACTTTACAACCGTTCATACAAGATTATGAACATCTAAATATATTCATAAACTACAAACATTTTATCATTAAGACTTTAAGATTGATGACAAATTTAAAAACAAATTTTAATTCTAAACTTTTGGGTAAAACTGGCCAAAGTGAAGTGTTAATTTGCTTTTATGGTGATGTAATAGAAACAAATTAAAACGGTGTTCAATACCGTATTACAGTAATTTCCTGAACATGAAAAACACAAACTTTGAACCATTTCACACTCAAATATGTCAAATTGTCTGCCTGAACTCTGCTTTAAACCACTGTAACTGACAGAAGACCCTTTAAACAGAGTCGAGCGGATCTTTCCCGACTCTCATTTACCTGTTGGTCGTCGGCAGAGAGCCTTTGAGCGTCATGTCCAGCGAAGGGTCCGAGAAATCCAGCTCGAAGATCTCCAGGGCCGACGTGGTGTTGAACGAGGCGTCCAGCTGCTGGGCGGACGTGCCTTCGAGACGCGAGAGACGGACGAATGTTACAAAAGGACGTTCAACGGACAAATCTCCATCCACGGATCATCAGCTCGTTTCAGCAGGATTGGAATTTTAAAAAAACTGTCTACAAGTTTGAATGTTTAACCCTGAAACGCCGCTCTGACACATGAACTGGATGTTAATTAGGGATGTAACGATATGTAATGATATGCACGGTACGACGTTATAAACGATATTCACGTCACGGTACGATATTTACTGCGATATGTGGATGTTAAACCTGTGTTTTTATTTTTAATTAATAAAATATGATAAAAATGTACATAACAACCGCAAACCAAACAAAAAAATATTAAAAACTAAATAGAATTAAATAAAATTGATACAGCAAAAGAAAAACTAACAAAATAAATAGATAAATAAATAGAAACCTGAAAACAACACTAGTATTTCCAAAGTGGTTTAGTCGGCCACGTATTTATTTTTTCAAATCAATTATTTTTTTTTAATATATTAAATCATTTATTAAATCATTTCGTTTATTTATTTTATTTTTTTTACAATTGTTTTTTCTTTTAAAATGCCGTGACAAGACTTTGGCGTGAATACTTACTGTCATATTCCACACAATTAAAATAGATTTAAATGTTTAATAACCTATTTTTTCATGACGTCTACACCCAAACGTAGCAAAGGCTCACGGTCTACGTAGTTCCTTATGGTTTTTAGCCGTTGCTGTAACAAAACAATAAAATGTGAACAAAGGAGATTATGATTTTATATATATTGTGACAGACTTTTGACTTCTCACGATATTTGGGAGATTTCTACATCCCGAACGTTAATGTGGTCTTTGTGCGTTCTTCTGTGCCCCCCCAGGTCTTCTTTACCCTGTGTAAAGTTCTCTCATGTGCAAGTCAAATTCCTCTCGGAGCAACAAAAGGTCAGTCATTCCTTCTTTGCACACGTGTTACATTTTGATTGTTTTTTTTGTTTGTTTTTTCAAAAAGTAATGAGTCGATTCAGGACGGAAATGAGGAAACAAAAAGGCAACGCAATGCAACAGTAATTCTTGGAAATAAAAAAAAAAAATAAAAAAAAAAGTACTTCCTCCTATAAATGTATTGCTACGTACGCTTAAGCACTACCAGTACCATTAATAGTGCTGCTATGAACAAACATGTTGAATTAAGAGTGTATATTACCACAAATTCAATACAGTTCAGTAGTTCACACATTTTAAAACCGAATGAATGAAAAGAACTGATTTTGTTTGTTTTTCACACCGTGAGCCTAAAGTCAATACAAACTCAGAGCTGGAACGTGAGAAAAACAGTCTGGGTGTAATTACAAGCAGCTCCACCCAGTCTGCTGCGTGTGCAATGACTACATTAAATAAGCCAAATTAACACATTGATATATGTTTATTTTATGTATTCATTATATTTAATTCATTTAATGTATTTGTATTATTAAATGTATTATATTTATTTTATTTTATTTATTTCAATATCTAGTCTGGGACGATATTGAAATTTTATTTCACGATTGTTACGGCTCAAATAATAGCTATAATATGGCAATCAATATTTATATTTCCGACTGTTTCAAATGTGAGCTAGAAACAATTTAAAAAAAAATCCTTATAATTAGAAATAATTGTTTTTTTAACAGCTATCGATGAATTGCACTTTGTCGGCGATTATCAGGATTATTACAAAATGCAGCATGAACAAGGGGCTCAGGACGGACGCCCACGGCCTGGTGGATTGAGTGCGTGTGTGCGTGTGTGTGCGTGTGTGCGTGCGCGTCTGTACCCAGGGCCAGGTGGATGGGGTGGTGCCCGGCTGGACTCCAGGCCTGGTGAGCCGTCCTCTGAACCTCCTTCAGCCTCATCTTCCTCTGCAGCTGAACGTTTTTCAAAAACCTGTACAGACGAAACAGACCGACACTGTCAACTGCTTTATTATTACACAAGAAGTTAAACATGTGATCCACGAGGCGACACTGCCAGATTGAGTCCACGAGAACGAACATGTTTTAGTTAGTACATTCTTTTTGTCTGCTATTGTCGAACACACACTTTTTGAACTGCAGCTTCACCACTAAACCACATCTGTTTTCGTCCGTGTCAGATGTAAACGCATAAGAAAATCCCACAAGATAGTTTCTCACGTGTGCGCGCCGCGGTTTGATCTTGTGGGATGAACACAGGTGTGGTGAGTGGCAGCGGCAACAGGATTCACTTTCCATAGTAACAGTTTCCTCTTCCTCTTTTTCCCCCGCTTTCTTTGCATAGGTCAGTTTGTTTTATGTATGTTTTTGTTGTAAATAGAAACAAAAAAGAAAAAAAAGAATGACATGGAGACAGGAAAAAAACGACTCACTTTAAACATATTTAATTTGGCTCTACTCGTACGCACATATCTGTATATTTGTACCTTATTTGACACACGTACGTCTTTTTCCTTTTTTTGTGTCATGAACTATTTAGAATTGAATTACCTTTTGCTCCAAGTTATTATAGTGCATCGTTTGACCTTATTTCCCCTTCTGGTTTGTCTACTACCATCTTTCCAGTTTTATCAGTGCAATAAAACGGTTTAGATACAAGGGGAAAGAAACGTTTGCAGTGACAGGAGCTACACGTAAAATGCGTTCAACAATAATACAAATCCATGTTTTGATCGTGTGTAATTTGTCTCATTGTTACTGCACAGTGAACATGGGCGGTGCCACACATCAGGTTCATGCTTTTTTATATATATTTTAATCACATTTACTGTCAATTCAACAAACGCAATTGCATCTAGAACTATTAAGTTGCAAATATAAGCTTCATTTGGCTTTTATCCATTTAAACTCGCATTATTAAAGCTTTACATTGACAAAAAGCAAACACAACACAATCTAGCTAAAGGTGTCACTGGTCTGCTTCGTATAACACATGCATTGGTGATAATTAAGCGATTGAAATGTAATGTTTGGAGAGGGAAATCTGCCAGCTAAGCCGCAGTTAGCCGTTAGCATTCGGCACAGTCGCCACCCAGACTTGGACGTTTCTCCCAAATCTTACAAATAACACGCAATTAAAAACTAATTTAGCCCCGAAAGCGTGATGAAGTCAACTTACGTCACGCGTTAATCACGATTGCAGGTTTGACGTTTACAATATAAGGCAGGTTTTCCCAGCGAGACGCGCCGTTAGCTTTAGCTTTAGCCGGAATCAGAGCAAAGTGCTGTCGTGTTGTCACTGAGCTACGGAGGCCCCCGCGCGGACAAACCGCGCAACGCCACCGTGGCCTCGACTTTTAAGACTGCGCAAGTTTTAAGACAACATAAACAGACCGTGAACAGAAGTGGAAAAGCAGTAAAACACTACACTCAGCCTAAGAATATGTTAATTTGTTGAAATTGGTGACTGTGTGTCAAACCACATGCCCCTGACCTTTGGGGCGCCCCAAGGGTCAATCCTGGGACCCTTCTGTTCAACCTCTACATGCTCTACATGTCAGTTGAAACGCAGCAAAAATGTGTCCAATCACAATGATGCAGACGACACTCAGATCTATGTTTCCATGACGACAGGTGAATATGGACCAGTGGATTCACTCTGTCACTGCATCCAACAGATCAGTGTGTGGATGCAAAACAACTTTCTCCAGCTGAACTCAGACAAGACTGAAATCATGGTCTTTGGCCACAGAAACAAAGAGAAAGTGTTAACTGTCACCTCCAGAGTCTCGCTCTAAAACCTACACATCAAGTTAGAAATCTGGGGGTAATTGTTGGGATAAATGTAAAGATTTTATCTTTCTTTTATACATTCGTTATTATTGTATGATTTTGTGTGCTTAATAAACTATTTGTGAGACTATGTTGCAGAAGTAAACTGCTGAGATAGTCCAGCAGCCTGTTGGACTTTTTGAACTGATGACCAGTAAGAAAAGCAAGGAAATACCACTCAAGATGATTTGCTGGAAACCTAAGGTCAACCAGAGTTCAACAGTCAATGGATGAATAATGTGTGCACAGCTGTGGCCATGTGTTCCCTCTCCTTTTAGGGCGGAGCTGATCATGTAAACAGGGCGTTCCTTATCTTTAATAAAAGAGGAGAGCGGACAGAGGGACGCTTTAGGAAGCACAGGCAGACGAAGGTCGTGGGTCACGCTGAAGAAGCATCCCTCTGCCCCCTCCGTCCTCCTCCAGAGGAACCACTCTGATTCCCTTGTCTTTCTTCTCTGTTTGTTTAACATGTGGGTTTGTGTAGATTTAAGACCCATCAGTGATAATGGACTCAGACTTGAATTTTAACAGCAATGGACCGGCCTCCCTGCTGGTGCCAGAGTCAGGACTGAACACGGACCGGCCTCCTGCTGGTGCCAGAGTCAGGACTGAACACGGACCGGCCTCCTGCTGGTGCCAGAGTCAGGACTGAACACTGAAGGACCGGCCTCCTGCTGGTGCCAGAGTCAGGACTAAACACTGGACCGGCCTCCTGCTGGTGCCAGAGTCAGGACTAAACCTGGACCGGCCTCCTGCTGGTGCCAGAGTCAGGACTAAACCTGGACCGGCCTCCTGCTGGTGCCAGAGTCAGGACTAAACATGGACCGGCCTCCTGCTGGTGCCAGAGTCAGGACTAAACCTGGACCGGCCTCCTGCTGGTGCCAGAGTCAGGACTAAACCTGGACCGGCCTCCTGCTGGTGCCAGAGTCAGGACTAAACCTGGACCGGCCTCCTGCTGGTGCCAGAGTCAGGACTAAACCTGGACCGGCCTCCTGCTGGTGCCAGAGTCAGGACTAAACATGGACCGCCGCCTGCCTGGACCTCCTGCTGGTGCCAGAGTCAGGACTAAACCTGGACCGGCCTCCTGCTGGTGCCAGAGTCAGGACTAAACCTGGACCGGCCTCCTGCTGGTGCCAGAAGTCAGGACTAAAACCTGGACCGGCCTCCTGCTGGTGCCAGAGTCAGGACTAAACCTGGACCGGCCTCCTGCTGGTGCCAGAGTCAGGACTAAACCTGGACCGGCCTCCTGCTGGTGCCAGAGTCAGGACTAAACCTGGACCGGCCTCCTGCTGGTGCCAGAGTCAGGACTAAACCTGGACCGGCCTCCTGCTGGTGCCAGAGTCAGGACTAAAACCTGGACCGGCCTCCTGCTGGTGCCAGAGTCAGGACTAAACCTGGACCGGCCTCCTGCTGGTGCCAGAGTCAGGACTAAACCTGGACCGGCCTCCTCCTGCTGGTGCCAGAGTCAGGACTAAACCTGGACCGGCCTCCTGCTGGTGCCAGAGTCAGGACTAAACTGGACCGGCTCCTGCTGGTGCCAGAGTCAGGACTAAACCTGGACCGGCCTCCTGCTGGTGCCAGAGTCAGGACTAAACCTGGACCGGCCTCCTGGTGCCTTTTTCCTGTGAAACACTTTGAATTGTCTTATGTTCGAATTGTGCTCTAAAAATAAACTGTAAAAACTGCCAAAATGTCACAGATTTGAGACATTTAAAAGTGAAAACTTAAATTCACTTTTGACATTTCTAAGCCGAGGTTCAGATATTTACTATTTGTGTAAATTCACTCAAAAGTGCCGAAAGATTTAACATGGAAATGAAAGCACGACACAGAAACATTTCCAAATCTGCACAAATCCAGTCCAAGTTCGAGGCCTGGTTTAGTCCTGGTTTAGACCTGGTTTAGACCTGGTTCTGACCTGGTTTAGATCCGGTTTAGACCTGGATAGTCCTGGTTTAGACCTGGTTTAGACCTGGTTTGGACCTGGTTTAGACCTGGTTTAGACCCTGTTTAGACCTTGTTTAGTCCTGTTTAGTGTTGATTTTTGCTGCCACCTAGTGTTCAAACGTGAATCTGAAAAAAGTAAAAGGAGTTCAAGATGACATTTATTTTATTTATGTTTTTACAGAAAATGAGTCCTAAAAACAGACAATAAAGACAATAAAGAGAATAAACAGAGTAAATCGTCAAGGCAACAAAAAGTTTGACCCCAAAAACAAACAAAATTTATCGATTTATAGGATTAATTTATTAACAAATCTTGACAAACAAGATTTTCTATTCAGAAAGTTTGCAATTTAAACCTGGATATAATTTAGTCCTAGTCCGAGTTTAGTCCGAGTTTGGACCTGGTTTAGACCTGGTTTGGACCTGGTTTGGTCCTGTTTTAGTCCTGTTTTAGTCCTGTTTTTAGACCCCAGTTTAGAACCCGGTTTAGACCTGGTTTGGACATGGTTTAGACCTAATTTGGACCTGGTTTAGACCCTGGTTTAGTCCTGGTTTAGACCTGTTTTAGCCCTGGTTTTAGACCTGGTTTTGACCTGGTTCAGACCTGGTTTAGACCATGTTAAGACCTGTTCATATCTGTTTTAGACTGGTTCAGACCTGGTTTAGACCTAGTTTAGACCCGGTTTTAGAACCAGGTTTAGACCAGGTTTAGAAACCGGTTTTAGTCCTGGTTTAGACCTGGTTTAGTCCTGGTTTAGACCCTGGTTTAGACCTGGTTCAGACCTGGTCTAGACCTAGTTTAGTCCTGGTTCAGACCTGGTTTAGTCCTAGTTTAGACCCCTGGTTTAGTCCTGGTTTAGACCTGGTTTAGACTTTTAGTCCTGGTTTAGACCTGGTTAAGACCTGGTTTAAGACCTGGTTTAGACCTGATTTAGACCTGCTTTAGACCGGTTTAGTCCTGGTTTAGACCTGGTTAAGACCTGGTTAGACCCTGGTTTAGACCTGGTTTAGACCTGGTTTAGACCGGTTTTAGTCCTGGTTTTAGACACCTGGTTTGGACCTGGTTTTGGCCACTAGTTTAGACCTGGTTTAGACCCTGTTTTGTTTCTGGTTTAGACCTGGTTTTAGACCTTGGTTTAGTCCTGGTTTAGTCCTGGTTTAGACCTGGTTTAGACCTTGTTTAGTCCTGGTTTAGACCTGGTTTAGACCAGGTTTAGTCCTTAGACCTGGTTTAGTCCTGGTTTAGACCTGGTTTAGACCTGGTTTAGACCTGGTTCTAGACCTAGTTTAGTCCTGGTTCAGACCTGGTTTAGTCCTGGTTTAGACCCGGTTTAGACCTGGTTAAGACTTGGTTTAGACATGATTTAGACTTGGTTTAGTCGTGTTTAGACCCGGTTTAGACCCGGTTTAGACCCGGTTTAGACCTGGTTTAGACCTGGTTCGGACCTGGTTTGGACCTGGTTTAGACCTGGTTTAGACCTAGTTTAGTCCTGGTTCAGACCTGGTTTAGACCTGTTTTAGTCTTGGTTTAGACCTGGTTTAGACCTGGTTTAGACCTGGTTTAGACCTGGTTTAGACCTGGTTCGGACCTGGTTTAGACCTGGTTTAGACATGATTTAGACATGATTTAGAATTGGTTTTAGTCCTGGTTTAGACCTGGTTTAACTGACCTGGTTTAGACCTGGTTCGGACTTGGTTAAGACCTGGTTTAGACATGATTTAGACATGATTTAGAATTGGTTTTAGTCCTGGTTTAGACCTGGTTTAGACCTGTTTTAGACCTGGTTCAGACCCGGTTTAGACCCGGTTTAGACCGGTTTAGACCCGGTTCAGACTGGTTTAGACCCGGTTAGACCCGGTTCAGACCCGGTTTAGACCCGGTTTCAGACCTGGTTTGGACCTGGTTTAGACCTGGTGTAGACCTGGTTTAGACCTTGTTTAGACCTGGTTGTAGTGTTGATTTTTGCTGCCACCTAGTGTTCAAACGTGAATCTGAAAAAAGTAAAAGGACTTCAAGATGACATTTATTTTATTTATATTTTTTACAGAAAATGAGTCCTAAAACAGGCAATAAAGACAATAAAGAGAATAAACAGAGTAAATCGTCAAGGCAACAAAAAGTTTGACCCCAAAAACAAACAAAATGTATCGATTTATAGGATTAATTTATTAACAAATCTTGACAAACAAGATTTCAATTCAGAAAGTTTGCAATTTAAACATGGAAATAATTTAGTCCTAGTCCGAGTTTAGTCCGAGTTTTAGATCCTGGTTTAGACCGAGTTTAGACCTGGTTTAGACCTGGTTTAGTCCTGTTTTAGACCGAGTTTAGTCCTGGTTTAGACCTGGTTTAGTCCTGTTTTAGTCCTGTTTTAGACCTAGTTTAGTCCTGGTTCAGACCTGGTTTAGTCCTGGTTTAGATCTGGTTCTAAACCTTGTTCAGAACTGGTTTAGTCCTGGGTTTAGACCCGGTTTAGACCGCGTTTAGACGCTTTAGTCCTGGTTTAGATCTGGTTAAGACCTGGTTTAAACATGATTTAGACTTGGTTTTAGTCGTGGTTTAGACCAGTTTAGACCGGTTTAGTCCTGGTTTAGAACTGGATAATCTGGTTCAGACCCGGTTTAGACCCGGTTCAGACCTGGTTTTAGACCTGGTTTGGACCCGGATAAGACCCGTTTTAGACACGTTTGGACCTGGTTTATGGTTTTAGACCTGGTTTAGACCTTGTTTGACCTGGTTCGTGTTGATTTTTGCTGCCACCAGTGTTAAACGTGAATCTGAAAAAAGTAAAAGGACTTCAAGATGACATTTATTTTATTTATATTTTTACAGAAAATGAGTCCTAAAACAGGCAATAAAGACAATAAAGAGAATAAACAAGTAAATCGCAAGGCAACAAAAAGTTGAACCCAAAAAACAAACAAATTTATCGATTTAATAGGATTAATTTATTAACAAAATCTTGACAAACAAGATTTCTATTCAGAAAGTTTGCATTTAAACCTGGATATAATTTAGTCCTAGTCCGAGTTTAGTCCGAGTTTAGTCCTGGTTTAGACCGAGTTTAGACCTGGTTTAACCTGTTTAGTCCTGTTTTAGTCCTGTTTTAGACCTAGTTTAGTCCTGGTTCAGACCTGGTTTAGTCCTGGTTTAGATCTGGTTCAAACCTTGTTCAGAACTGGTTTAGTCTGGTTTTAGACCCGGTTTAGACCGCTTTAGACCCGCTTTAGTCCTGTTTAGATCTGTTAAGACCTGGTTTAAACATGATTTAGACTTGGTTTAGTCGTGGTTTAGACCCAGTTTAGACCTGGTTTAGTCCTGGTTTGGACCTGGTTTGACCTGGTTCAGACCTGGTTTATTCCTTGTTTAGTCCTGGTTTTAGACCTGGTTTAGACCCGGTTTAGACCCGCTTTAGACGGGTTTAGTTGTGGTTTAGACCCGGTTTAGACCCGGTTTAGTCTGGTTTAGACCTGGTTTAGACTGGTTCAGACCTGGTTTTAGACCTAGTTTAGAACTAGTTCAGACCTGGTTTAGTCTTGTTTAGTCCTGGTTTAGACCTGTTTTAGCCCTGGTTTAGACCTGGTTTAGACCTGGACCTGGTTTAGACTTGTATAGACCTGGTTTAGTCCTGGTTTCGTGTTGATTTTATGCTGCCACCTAGTGTTTCAAACGTGAATCTGAAAAAAGTAAAAGGACTTCAAGATGACATTTTGATTTTATTTATGTTTTTACAGAAATGAGTCCTAAAACAGACAATAAAGACAATAA